>PVKV010010072.1:0-77593 GCA_004027835.1 Alouatta palliata
TTGTTACCCAGGCTGGAGTGCAATGGCACGATCTCGGCTCACCGCAACCTCCGCCTCCTGGGTTCAAGCAATTCTCCTGCCTCAGCCTCCCGAGTAGCTGGAACTACAGGCACGTGCCACCATGCCCAGCTAATTTTTGTATTTTTAGTAGAGACGGGGTTTCACCATGTTGACCAGGATGGTCTCGATCTCTTGACCTTGTGATCCATCCACCTCAGCCTCCCAAAGTGCTGGGATTACAGGCGTGAGCCACCGCGCCCGGCCTCCAACACCTTTTATTCATGTGTTTTCTCAAATGCTATTCAGTAGTTCTGACTCTCCTTTATATTTTTTCACTGATTTTTCTTATTTCAGATTATGTGAAAACAATACAGAGATACTGTTAACCCTAACATAATCTCTTGATTCTCCAGAGCTAAATCCTAAAATTAACACTAACCAACAATCTCACAAGATTTTAATAATTTTACATAACATGTAGAAACTCAATTTTTTGTCAAGGTAAAAACCAAGTTCAATAGTTTTTATTCCACCAAAGTAGTGTAGCCAGGCTACTGAGTACTTATCATCCAGCCATGCCGCCTTCCCTCACACCAAGCTGCTA
Source organism: Alouatta palliata (assembly GCA_004027835.1). Classification (NCBI taxonomy): domain Eukaryota; kingdom Metazoa; phylum Chordata; class Mammalia; order Primates; family Atelidae; genus Alouatta; species Alouatta palliata. The sequence goes on from PVKV010010072.1 coordinate 605, forward strand.
GAAGAATCTTATTAGACCATTTGTAATGGAGTTAATTTGTTTTAATTAAAATAAGCAGTTACTGCTGAAAACTAAAATACAAACATAAACTTTTTGTGAAAATGCACATTGATATAAATACCATGTCACATCTGTAGGCTGTTTAAATATCTCATAAAACATATTCCACATGATTGTTAATTTCCAAGATGAAAATAATCTAGAAGAACAGATTTGAACAATTAAAGCTGAGAAAAACAAAGATAATCAGGTAGAAGCTTTCACTGAAAAATAAAACTGTTTATATTGTACTTAGCATAGATCTCAGAGCAAGAGAGCTCTGTATTTCTTAAGTTTCAGAAAGTGGTCACATTCCAGACCAGAAAATAAGGAAAAGTTAGATATGATTAAAAACGACACGTGCCTTGAGGATAAAGGCTACAACCCTTTAGCTGTCTTATATACTTCTTCTGATGCTTGATTATGCCAGAGATCTTCAGAATCCATAAAGAAAACCTTGGGATGTCAAGATTTTCTAAACTATTGCCCAAGGGAGGCCTACAAACACAATTTAAAGATCACTGAGCTGTTTCTCTATCAATATTTTTTCTATCAGAAATTTTTTCAAATTGGCAGCGTCAATTTTTTAAAACACAGAAATATTTCACAGAAGCTCAGTGCTTTCTCTAGACCAACAACATAGCTATTACCGGTATATGATCATCTCACTTTTTAGATTGTTTTTAATGAAAAGCAGTTGCATTAATATTCTCTTACGCAATAAAACTTTTATTTCTAAATTATACAAGTGTTTACTAACTTGTCAATTTTATGATTATCTTGACTCTATAGCAACTTAATCATTTACATCTGTATTGCTCTCACATATTCTAGTACACATAATCACCTCTATGGTCAGATAAGCATCACAATTTCCATTTATTTTTTAATTAATAAATTAAATTTCTTAGAGCAGTTTTAGTTCTCACAAAACTGTTCAGCAAGTATAGAGGGTTTCTATATACACTTACCCCATCCACACAAAGTCCCCTTTCCCCACTGTCGGTATCCTTTACCAGAGTGATACATTTGTTAAAATGAACCTACATTGACCCATAGTTATCAAAGTCCACAGTATATATATATATGGATTCACATTTGATGTTGTACATTCTATGCATTTTGAAAAATAGATAATGACATTCATCCACCACTGTAATATCATATAGGATAGTTTTACTGACCTAAAAATACTTTGTGCTCAGCCTTATTTATCTATTTCTCCTCCCTCAACCCTCAACCCCTGGCAGCCACTAATCTCTTTAACAGTTTCCATAATTTTGGCTTTTCTAGAATGTCATTTAGTTGGAATCATATACTATGTAGCCTTTTAGATCGGCTTCTTTCACTTAATAATATGCATTTAATTTTTTCCATATCTTTTCATGGCTTTATATATAGCTCATTTTTTTAGTACTGAATAATATCCCATTGTCTAAATGTGCTACTGTTTATTTACACACTCATCTACCAAAGAACAGTTTGAATGCTTTCAAGTTTGGGCAATTATGAATACAGCTGCCAAAAACATCTGTGAGCAGGTCATTGTGTGGACATACTTTTTAACTTATGGTATTGGGTAAATACAAAGAAGTCCAGTTGCTATACTGTATGGTAAGAATGTATTTAATTTTATACAAAACTGCTAAACTGCTCTCCAAAGTGGCTATACCATTTTGTATTCCAACTAGCAACAAATGAGAATTCCTATTGCTCCACATTCTTGTCAGCAATAGATATTGTCAATGTTTGGGGTTTTTGCTATTCTAGTAAGTGTAATGGTACGTTGTTGTTGTTTTATTGCAATTCTCTAATGACATATGATGTTGAACATCTTTTTATATGCTTGTCATCTGTATATCTTCTTTGGTACAGTGTCTATTCGGTTCTTTTGCCCATTATTCAATCAGGTTTTTCATTTACTTACTGTCAGTTTTAAACTTTTTCAAAAATTTGGGTAACAGTCATTTATGAGACATGTCTTTTGCAAATATTTTCTCCCTGTCTATGGCTTGTCTTCTCATTCTCTTAACATTGCCCTTTAACAAGCAGAAGTTTTTAATTTTAATAAAGTCCAGCTTATCAATTATGTCTTTCATAGATTGTGCTTTTGGTGTTGTGTCTAATAAATAATTGCCATATTAAAGATAATCTAGGTTTTCTTCCATGTTCTTTTCTAGAAGTTTTATAGTTTTGCATTTTACATTCAGGTTTATAATCTGTTTTGATTTACTTTCAAAAGGATATAAAATCTGTGTCTAGATTTTTTTTTTTTTAATACATGGACATTTACTTGTTCCAATACCACCTGTTAAAAAGACTATCTTTGCTCCATTATCTTGCCTTTGCTTATTTGTCAAAGATCCCTTGACTATACTTATGTGAGTTTGTTTCTAGGCTCTCTGTTCTGTTCTTTTGATCTATATTTCTGTTCTTTGCCAGTCCCACAGTCTTGATTACTGTAGCTTTATAGGAAGCCTTGCAGTTATTGTTAGTTCTCCAACTTTGTTCTTCTCTTTCAATATTGAATCAGTCATTCTAAGTCTTTCAGTCTCTTTATAAAAACCTTTTAACCAGTTTGTCAATTCATGAACAAACTGTCTGGGCTTTTGACTGGGATTGCATTGAAGCTATAGATCAGGTTGGGAAGAGCTAAGATACTGACAACATTGAGTCTTTTTACTCCTGAATATGGAAGATCTTTCTACACTTATTTAATTCTTTAATCAGAGTTTTGCAATTTTACTCATAGAGATTTTGTACACATTTTGTTAGACTTACACCTATATATTTTATTTGGGGTGCTAATGTAAATGGTAATGTGTTTTTACTTTCAAATTACACTTTTTTATTGTGGGTATAGAAAAAAATGATTGACTTTTGTATATTAACCTTATATTCAGCAATCTTACTGTAATAACTTCTTAGTTCCATTACTTTGTCAATTTTTAAATCTTTTTACATGGAAAGTCTGTGGTCTGAAAACAAAACCAGTTGTATTTTTTCCTTCTCAATCTGTGTACCTTCTCTTTTTTCTTTTCCTTTTTTTTTTTTTTTTTTTTTTTTTTTTTTTTTTTTTTTTTTTTTTTTTTTTTTTTTTTTTTTTTTTTTTTTTTTTTTTTTTTTTTTTTTTTTTTTTTTTTTTTTTTTTACAGCATTATCTAGGACTTTTAGTACCATATTGCAAAGCAATAGTGAGAGGAACTATCCTTTCTTTGTTCCTGATCTTAGCAAAAAACCTTAAAGTTTATCATTATTAAGTTCATTGTTAGCTTCAGGTTGTTCATAGATATTTGTCAAACTGAAGAAGTTCCACCTGTGTTTCCAGTCTTCTGAGAGTTTTTATCATCCATGGGTGTTATGTTTTCCTGTACACTTTTCCTGTATTTAATATTATCATGTTATTTTGTATCTTTAGTCTGTTGATACAGTGGATTGCATTAGTTGAATTTTAGTGTTGAAACTGCCTTGCTTACCTGGAATAAATCCTAGTTGGTCATGGTTCATTTTTACATTTTTGGATTTAATTTGCTAGTATTGGTTGAGAATGTTGTGCATTGTATTAATGAGAGAAATTAATCTATAACTTTTGTTGTAATGTCTTTGGTTTTGACATTAGGATAATGCTGGCCTCACAGAAGAATTCAAAAGTGTTCTTCCTGCTTCTTCTTTCTGGAATTGATTGTAGAGAACTGACATAATTTTTTCTTTAAATATTTGGTAGAATTTGCCAGTAACTCATCTGACCCTGGCACTTTCTGTTTTGGAAGATTATTAATTATTGGTTCAGTTTCTTTAATAGATGTATGCCTATACAGATGATCTATTTCTTCTTGTCTGAGGTTTGGCCTTCTAAGAATTGGTCTGTTTCATCTAGGTTATCAAATATGTATACAAAGACATGTTCATGTTTTTATTATTCACTTAGTATTCATGCAATCTATAGTGATGTTCTTTCTCTCATTTCTGATATGAATAATTTGTCTTTTCTCATTTTTCTTAATTAGATCATCTAGGTTTTCTCCTATGTTATTTTCTAGGAGTTTCATAGTTTTGCATTTGATATTTATGCTAAAGGCTTATTTGTCTTATTGATCTTTTCTAATGACAACACTTTGGGTTTGATAATTTTATTTTTGATTTCCTATTTTTAATTTCACTGATGTCTGCTCTAATTTTTATTTTTTCTGCTGCTTACTTTGGATTTAATTCATTCTTCTTTTTCTAGTTTTCTACAGTTGGAGATTGTATTATTCGTTTTTAGGTCCTTCTACTTTTCTAATATATTCATTCAATCTTATAGATTTCTCTGTAACTGATGATTTCACTACAGCCCACAAATATTGATAACTGTATTTTCATTTTATTCAGTTTAAAATATTTAGGGAGGATTTCTCAGTTATCTTTCTGTATTGATTTCTAGTTTCGTTCTGTTGATTGACTCCTGGTATAGTTTCAGAGCAGATATTTTATGACTCTATTCTGTTGAACCTGTTAAGGTGTTTTTAAGGTGTGTTAAGTCACAGAATATAATCTATCTTGGCCAGCTTGAGAAGAATATGTAATCTGTTGGTTGAACTGTGAACTTGAGAAGAATATGTTATCTTCTGTTAGTTGAAGTAGTCTATACCTATCAACTCTATCCACTCAGATGTGGTTGGTGCTGTTTAGCTCACCTACAGGCATACCTCTAATCTAGTGTGAATTTGGTCCCAACCACAGCAAAGCAAGTATCAAAATAAAACAAGTCACACAAATTGTATTGTTTCTCAGTACAAATAAAAAGTAATGTTTGCATTATACTGTACTTTATCGTTTAGTAACAGATGCTGGCAGGGACATAGAGAAAAGGGAATTCTCATACTTTATTATTGGGAATGTAAATTAGCACAAGCACTATGGAAAACGGTATGGAGATTTCTCAAAAAAAAAAAACATAAAAATAGAACTACTATATGATCCAGCAATCCCACTACAGGTTATCTATCCAAAGGAAAAGAAATCAGAATATCAACTGCACATTTATCCCAGTTCTATTTACAATAGCAAAGACATGGAGTCAATGTAAGTGTCCATCAGTGGATAAATGGATGAAGAAAATGTGGCATATAAACACAACAGAATACTATTTGGTTACAAAAAAAAGAATGAAATCACATCATGTGCAGCAACATAGAACTGGAGGTCATTATGTTAAGTGAAATAAGTCAGGCACAGAAAGACAGATACCACATGTTGTTACTCATGTGGGAGCTAAAAATTTAAACTCATGGACATACAAAATAGAACAATAGATACTAGAGACTGGGAAGGTCAGGGATTGGGAAGTAAAGAGAGGTTGGCTATGGGTACAAACATACAATTAGATAGAAGAAATAAGTTCTAATATTTGATAGCAGACTAAGATGACTATATTTAGCAACCATATTACATAAATTTCAAAGTAACTAGATGAACTTGACATGATACCAACACATACAAATGGTCAAGGTGATGAATACTCCAAATGCCGAGATGCTCATTTGACATTCTATGCATGTAACCAACACTCACATGTACTCCATAAATATGTAAAATATTTTATGTCAATAACAAAGGCACATATCTTAATTTTAAAAGACTTTATGGATAAAAAATGCTAAAGATCATTTGAGCCTTCAGAGAGCCATAATCTTGCTGATGGAAGGTCTTGCCTTGATGCCAATGGCTGCTTACTGCTCAGAGTAGTGGTTCCTAAAGGCTGGCATGACTGTGGCAATTAATTTCTTAAAGTAACTTAAACAATGAAGTTTGCTGCATCTGTTGACTCTTCCTTTTATGAAAGATTTCTCTGGAGCATGCAATGTTTCACAGTATTTTACCTACAGTAGAATTTCTTTCAAACTATAAGTCAGTATTTTTTTTTTTTTTTTTTTTTGAGACGTAGTCTCGCTCTGTCACCCAGACTGGAGTGCAGTGGCGCAATCTCGGCTCACTGCAACCTCTACCTCCAGGGTTCAAGCGATTCTACAGCCTCAGCCTCCCAAGTAGCTGGAACTACAGGTGTGTGCCACCACACCTGGATAATTTTTTGTATTTTTTGTGGAGACAGGGTTTCACTGCATTAGCCAGGATGGTTCGAACTCCTGACTTGATGATCCGCCTGCCTCAGCCTCCCAAAGTGCTGAGATTACAGGAGTGAGCCACCACACCCAGGTAATTCAATATTTTCAAACTCTGCTTTTGCTTTATGAATTAAGTGTATGTAATATCCTAAATTTTCCTGTTTTTTAATATTTTAGATTCATGGGTTACATAAGCAGTTTGTTATGTGGATGTATTGTGCAATGCTGGGATTTGGGCTTTTTATTAACCTATCACCCAAATAGTGAACACAGTATCCAGTAGGTAGTTTTCAACCTTTGCCCTCCCTTTTGGGGTCCCAGTGCCTATTGTTTCTGTACGTATGATTCTGTATACCCATTGTTAAGCGCCTACTTACAAATAAGAACATGTAGTAGTTGGTTTTCTCTTCCTGCATTAATTCACTTGGATAATAGCCTCCAGGTATATGCATGTTCCTGCAAATAACATGATTTCATTCTTTTTTTGTGGCTATGTAGTATTCCATGGTCAGTACGCACAACATTTTCTTTATCCAATCTTCTGTTGATGAGCACTTAGGTTGATTCCATCACTTTGCTACTGTGAACAGTGCTGCAATAAAATACAACGCAAGTGTCTTTTTGATAGGATGATTTCATTTCCTCTGGGTAGATATCCAGTAGTGGGATTGCTGGGCTGAATGGAAGTTCTATTTTCTAAATTCTTTGTCATTTCAATGATGTTCATGGGTGTCTTCATCAGGAGTAGATCCCATCTCAAGAAAACACCTTCTTTGCTTTTCCATAAAACACAACTTTTCATTTGTTCAGGCTTAATCATAAGGTTGCAGTAATTCTGTCACATCTATAGGCTCCACTTCTAATTCTAGTTACCTTGCTATGTCTACCACTTCCGCAGTTACTTCTTCTGAAGACTTGAATCCCTTAAAGTCACCCATGAGGTTTTGCATCCATGTTCTTCAGACTTCAAACTTATTGTTGACATTTTGACCTCCTCTCATCAATCAAAATGTTCTTAGTGACATCTAGAATAGTGAATGTTTTCCAGAAGGTTTCAATTTACGTCAGCCAGATCCATCAGAGGAATCACTATCTATGGCAGCTATAGCCTCAGGAAATACATTTCTGAAATAATAAGACTTGAAACTTTAAATGACTCTTGGATTCATGTGCTGAAGAATGGGTATTTTGTTAGCAGACATGAAAACAACATTAATCTTCTTGTATATCTCCATCAGAACTCTTGGGTGATCAGCTGTACTGACAGTGAGCAGCGCTGTTTTGAAAGAAATCTTTCAAGGCAATCTATCTCCACAGTGAGCTTAAAATAATTCAGTAATTCAGGCTTATTGTTCCATTTATAGAGTACAGGCAGGGGATATTTAGCAAAATTATCAAGGATTTTTGGAATGGTCAATAAGCACATTGGTTTCAACTTAGTCATCACCTGCATTAGCCCCTAACAAGAGAGTCAGCCCGTCTTTGATGCATTGAAGCCGGGCACTGCCTTCTTCTCCTTAGCTATGAAAGGGCTACGTGCCATCTTCTCCCAGCAAAATGCTGTTTTCCCTACACTGAAAAATCTGTTGTTCAGTGTAGCCACATTCATCAATTTTCTTAGCTTGCTGGAAACTTGCTGCAACTTCTACATCAGCACCTGCTGCTTCACCTTGCATTTTGTTATGAAGACGGCTTCTTTCCTTAAACCTCATGAACTAATTTCTGCTAGCTGACAATGTTTCGTCAGCAGCTTCCTCACCTCTCTCACTCCTCACAGAACTGAAACTCTTGAGTTTGGCTTTGGCTTAAGGGAATGGTGTGGCAACTCTCACCTAACCAGACCACTAAAATTTTCTCCATCTCAGTAACAAGGCTGTTTTGCTTTCTTATCATGCATGTGTTCACTGAGTAACACTTTTAATTTCCTTCAATAACTTCTTCTTTGCGTTCCCAACTTGGCTGTTTGATGCAAGAGGCCTACTTTTGCCCTATCTCAGCTTTAGACATACCGTCCTCGCTAAGCTTAATCATTCCTAGCTTTTGATTTTAAGTGAAAGACATACAGCTCTTCCTTTCACTTGAACATTTTTAGAGACCATTGAAAAGTTATAGACTGGCCTATTTCCACATTTTTGTGCTTCAGAAAATTGGGAAGCCTGAGGAGAGGGAGTGAGTGAGAGTTCTAGAGAACCCTGACTAATACAGATTTATTATCAGAAACACAACAGATTGATTCTAGTGATCCCCATCCGCACCAGTTCAACCTGTAACAGATTTTACTAACGTCCCAGGTTCAACCACCTTATAAATTGCCCCATTCAGCTTCTTCATTTATCTTAACCCCTGTTTCCTGCCTCACCTTCTTAAATTGATGGCCTCTCAATCATTCTTTCTAAACCATTCATTAGAACTCCCTCGGCCAGGCGCGGTGGCCCACGCCTGTAATCCCAGCACTTTGGGAGGCCGAGGTGGGCGGATCACGAGGTCAAGAGATGGAGACCATCCTGGTCAACATGGTGAAAGCCCCGTCTCAACTAAAAATACAAAAAAATTAGCTGGGCGTGGTGGCGCGTGCCCGTACTCCCAGCTACTCGGGAGGCTGAGGCAGGAGAATTGCTTGAACCCGGGCGGCGGAGGTTGCAGTGAGCCGAGGTCACGCCACTGCACTCCAGCCTGGTGCCTGGTGATGAGTGAGACTCTGTCTCAAAAAAAAAAAAAAAAAAAAAAGCACTCCCTCACATATGGAAGGACAATTATTGGGACCAGATTAAGGAGGAGATGCTATTAACAGCTTATAGTGACATAACTGACCGCTTACTTACTTCTATGTTTTCTAAAAAAAATTGTGCTCCTATTGGGCATATTTACTTTAGTCAGTGGGGCAACTCAGCAAGAGCCTCCGAATATTTAGACACTTGGATAACAGAGGGCCAAAATGGGTTGAGGTGTTTCACTGCTCTCTTGTCAATAGATAATAGATCTGAAAGTTATCACTGGAAATATCACGGGACTAGCCCCTCTCACTACATCAAAAAGTCACATGTGAGTTACCCAATGGGTTCAGGTACTCTAGATTTGAATCCTTTGGCAGAACTTTCGTACCATGCTAAAGTGTTGCCACTAATGAAGAAATGATTTTTTAAAATGTGTCTGCTACCCTAGGCATTCTTACAGGATTGACAGCAAAAGCTATCACTGCACAACAGCACTTGGTAGTTTCTCTTGCCAGGGTAGTCTTAGATAACAGAATTGTTCTTGATGCTCTATTAACTGAACAAGGTGATGTCTCTGTTCTTGCTAATAGTAATACTATATGCTGTACCTAGATAAGCTCCTTGGGGGAAGGTGATAAAATAAGAGAGCAGTTATATAAAATAAGAGAACAGCAACCTGGCTATAAGTCTCATGCAGTTCCCCATGGTCATTCGATACTTTCAGCTGGTTGCCTTTAAGTCTAAGTTCATAACGTAGAACCATTATGTAGACTGGAATTGTCATATAGCTGTTATTTTTGCTTCATATTTTTCTTTTTAAACTTTATACCTGTTATCTGACATATCACTGCAAAAAATACAATTCCTGACAAAAGAAAAAGTTAGCCCAGCACTTTGAGATGACAGCCAACACCTATGGAACAGAAAAATCAAATTTAACAATAACATCTACATAAACTATGCTTGAGAGCTTACCCTTCTGGCCTTCTTATTGCTCAAATGTGGCTAAAAGTGTCTTAACACTAACTTCCAGCCATTCATCACCTCCCCACAAAGTGGAACCATATCAACTAACCAGGACATGTTCATCAGAGATCCAAGAGACAATTAAAACCTGACCACAGGTTAATCAATCAGTAATGCTTTCAGAAAAAGGATCATGGTCTAAAGGAGGAAATATAAAGGTTGCATATACCAATATGAAGTCACTCTTGTCAGACACAGACAAAATAGGGCGAGAGAGACACAAAGGGTTGGGGCTCATGCTTGCATGTCTGAGATAAGAACTCTTTCCAAGAATATTCCTGAAACCTCACAAGAAATTTCTTCACATCTTTCACACATCTCCTGCTTTGCATGGCTTATACATTCTGTACATATGCCCATATTTCTATGACAAGGTTTATTACTAGACATTAGGTAAGACTGCAATATTCAGATAAGATGCTCTAGAATGAACTCCTGTCCCACAGTGGCATCTTCACCCATGAACTGGTGCCAATGCTGGCTTTGAGGCTTCAGGATCAATGATCTCTATTTGTAAGCAGCTTAAGTGAACTCCTTTTTTGCCAGTAAAAGCTTCCCTTTACATTTCCTTCACCAGATGTACATGTGGCTTGCAATGGCATGCCTCCTGGATTATAATCCCTTTTTCTAATTCTCGAATGAATTCAATATATTAAGAGATCTTTTTCTCTAATGTATTTGTTTTAGGATGACAGCTTTATAATTTTTTGTTGAAAGGTGGACATGATATACTGAGTAAGAGTAACTTTAGTAAACAGGCCCTTAGAAATGTAGTGATAAGGTGTGGGGGATGGGAAACATTCTACCATCTTATGATTAGGTCTCAGTCTTTTGGGGAGCCTGTGCCTCTGAACTTTGAACTTCAATCCTTTTCAGTGTACCACCCTCCTAGGTGGTTCAGGATGTCCTGAGGGAGCTAGAGTTGCGTGTTTTCATTTCCTCACAATGAAAGCTAGGGGCAACTAGGATTAGGTATTTCCCTTTCCCCAGGTTGAATAGGCTCTACTAAAACCCCAGCGGGTTAGGTTCTGATAAAATAGTTTCTCCAGGACGCAGACCTTAAGAACATAAAGGTCTGACATTTTAAGAAGTGCTTTCCTTTTCTGTAGATGCTCAAGAGAATTTTTCTCTAGTATTCACTGTGAGGACCTGGCAGAGTTTCAGGAAGTAAAACTCACAACGGTGTGTGGGGCCCTGACGACTGGGTCGTCTTTCAGAGTTGTCTATGCTAAGTCCCCAGCAATTGGTCAATTAGCCTTCAGGTTTCCCTACCCTGGCAGTGGTTCCACAGAGTTCTGCTCGTGGGTTCCTGCTCTGAGCAGCAGTTCTTTGCATGCACCTGTGTATCTCTCCAATTTTAGGGGTAGCCATGTTCCTGATTCCTCAGCTTTTTACTTGTTTTAAAATAAGGTGATGATCTCTAAGCTCCTTGCATGCAGGACCAGAAACCAGAAGTCACCATTTCCATTCTAAATTGAGATAACTAAGAATCACAGGAAGTACAGCATGACTTCTCAAAAGTCATACATGTGTTGGAGATAGAATTAAGACCTGAGCCTAGTGACACTAAGTCTGAGTTATTAACCTCTTGTGAAGTTGTATAAAAGACTTATACATTTACTTATCCATTTCAGAAAGTGACTAAATTGAGATATTGTCAATTTCTTACATTCAGGAAAGAAGGTCATTAAAATAGCATTCTATTCCTAAAAGTTTATCTTACTCAAATTATGAAAACTTATCTGCACAGTTTATTATAGTATAATTCATAACAAAAAATGTAAATAGCCTTAATGGCTTTGAAAATTATATATACGTATATATGTACACACACACATGCTTATATATATTATGGGTTATCATAACCTTATTAATATAACCCATTAATAACCTTATAGTAACCCATCAATAACATTAATAGGTATCATGGGAGTGGAACTGATGGCTTTATAAAATTATATAAATATATATATATACATGCTTACAATAGGATATTAAGAATAGAATGTAAAATCAGAGTTAAATGTATATGACATCATATCAAGTGAAGAAAGCTGACATCAAAACTTTTTCTACTTAAAATAACAATGATGGTAAATAGGAAAAAATGCTGGCTGTGAAGGTTGAGCTTTTTTTAAAAAAGTATGTTTTTTTTGATAAATGTGTACGCTATGGTTTGAGTGTTCTTTCCAAAACTCATGTCGAATCTTAACCCCAATGTGGGAGTATTGAGAACCAGGGTCTTTAAGAGGTAGTTGGATCATGAGGGCTCTGCCTTATGAATAGATTAATCCATTTGTGGATTAATGGGTTATCATGGGAGTGGAACTCGTGGCTTTATAAAAAGAGAAAGAGAGACTTGAGTTAGCACATTAGCATCTGCAGTCCCCTATCCAGAAGATACCCCCAGGCTTCTTCAGACGGTCCCCACCAGCAAAGAATCTCAACAGATGGGACCCCTTGACCTTGGAATTCTCAGCTTCTATAACTGTAAGAAATAAATTCCTGTTCTTTATAAATTACCCAGTTTAAATTATTCTGTTATAAGCAGCAGAAAATGAACTAATACCATGTACCATAAGTAACTAAAAGAAACACATTCATGATATTTTACAGGTTGGAGACACTGGAATAATCTTTGTGAAATAGGAAAGCTTCTTACAAATTTAGTTTAAAATTTAGAATTATAAATGTCATTGTTTACATAGAGGAGTATGCTGGCATAATGGGTGCCAGGTTGTTCCTCTTGCTATGACATGTACTTAAATAAATCACTCCCCTTATAAAATGGCATTGCATGTTCATTTAAACTAGGTGTTTATCGTACGACAATATAGACAATAAAAGGAATGGAACACTGGGCAATTTCTTATAAAAAAAAAAAAAAAAGAAGGATTTTTGTAATGCAGTTGGGGGTGTAAGGCATCATCAATGCAGGCTTTTCAACCTCATTCATTCAGCACACAGTTAAAGATGCATGTGCCTAAATCCCAGGGAGTAGATAAGCCTGACTTAAAATGTGTTTCTCTCTTTGGTATAATGCTTTTTTCCAGGTCTTTTTCAGTGATTCCTTGCAGCTTCAGCTCATACACAATAATTTGTTGGCTTCTTTACTGAAGGGGAAGGAAAGGGGGAGAAAACACAACTTTTTCAAGCCAATACCAAAGAAAATAATTCCTTTTGTGTAAAGGATCAATAATGGTCTCGGTGTTCATTCAATTTCTTGTTTATATTTTCTATTGATGTGTACCAAATCTAGACATTTGGTTTTAAGTGTTGTTTTTAAAAAAATTACAGAGAAAAATTGAGAAGAAAACAGAGCAATTTTAACCATCCTTGACCTACTTTTTAAAAATTCTATTCTTAATACACATGCACAAACAAAAGGAAAATATATTGATGTATGTCTGCATGCCAAAGTACATGCTTAGCTATTTTCTCTAGGGTAGCGAATGCAATCATAAAAATGATCTAATTGGAATTACTTTAAGATCAGAATTTTTTTATACTGATAATTATTAATCTGTAGCCATGTCTGCTTTTAATTTTTATGGGAAGATGATCATCTCACTTTGAACAAGTGACTGAATATAATGAAAGAAGGGGCATAGTCCCTCCATGCTGACTTTTTTTTCTTTCACCACACTTGATCCCTAATTGCTTTTGTACCAAACTGGGAATAGAAATCCCCAAGTCCATCAGAATGTTAGTTTCATCATAAGTACGCATCAAAAAGCCATTTTCCTGAAAAGACTTATAAACTGAAAAAGCAAATAGAAAACAATAAATTGCTACATACATAGACTGAAGGATTTAATGACTGAAGAATCAGAATCAGAAATGTCTACCTGGGTTTAACTTACCTATTGCCAAGAATAGCTAAAACACATAAAGAAGTGGCTCCTATAAAGGAAACTTGATTCTGTTCTGATTGGAAATGCTAAACTTATTCTTTCCTTTATTCAACAAATATTATTCAGTGCATATAGTATGTGTCAGGCACCACACAAAAGACGGTAGATAAAGGATAAGGACAAAGGCCATGATTCCTGACTTCTCAGAACTTAAAACTAACAGACAAATATAATGATGTTCTATATGGAGAGAGAGAGAAGGAGCTAAAAGCACAAATTTCTAATTGTAGCTGCCTTGGAAATAGTTCAGTATATTAGTCAGGTTTCTCCAGTGAAAAAGAACCATTAAGATGGAGAGAGAGAAAACTTATTAAAATGAATTGGCTAACATGATTATGGAGGCTAAGAAATCCATCTCGACCCAGGAGAGCCAATGGTGTAGTTTCAGTTCAAGTCCAAAAGTCAGAGAAACAAGAGAGCTGATGGATAGAAGTTCCACTTGGAGGGCGAGGGAAAACTAGTGTTCCAGCTCCAACAGTGAAGCTAAAGAAGTTTCCTCCTAAACAAAATTTATTTTCTACTTGGGTCTTCAGTTGATTGAATGAGACCACACACGTTTGGGAGGGCAATCTCCTTTATTCAGTTTATGATTCAAATGTCAGTCCCATTAAGAAAGACTTTTACAGACACACAAAAATAATGATTGATGAAATGTCTAAATGCTTCATAGCCCAGTTATGTTGACACAGAAAATTAACTACCACAATCAGTTAGGTTATGAAGGATTACTGGAAGAGAAGACACCTATGCTGAACACTGAAGGACAATTTCTCATTAATATTAATTTACTTCCTCATAAGTAACTGTTATCACTGAGATGTATGATATTTATATGTCTTCAGAAATGCATTTTTTCTTCCATTTTAACAAAAATGATTGGGATTTTCACTATATGTATTGGTCTGTTTTCATATTGCTATAAAGATATACCCAAGACTGAGTAATTTATAAAAGAAAGAGGTTTAATTAACTCACAGTTCTGCATGGCTGAGGAGGCCTCAGGAAACTTACGATTACGGTCGGAGGGGAAGAGGCATATCTTACACGGTGGCAGGCAAGAGAGAGCATGTGCGAGTGCAGGAAAAACTGCCATGTATAAAACCATCAGATCTTGTGAGAATTCACGTGCTATCACAGAAACAGCATGGGGGGAACAGCCCCCATAATCTCCAATCATGTCTCTCCCTCAACACATGGGGATTAAAATTCAAGATAAGATTTGTGTGGGGACACATAGCAAAACCATATCACTTTATTAGGTTACATCCTAGAGAATTTATTATTATAATTGAGCTTATAAAATAAAGGTCTCACATGGCATATTGATATTATGTCAATAAAATATATAATGATTATAGTTCCACAGGACTACACAGTTTATAAAATATTTTCATTCACATTACCTGATTTTAAGCTGCAGGTTTTCAGTGAGGTATTTTATTACTGGGAAACCTTTACATTAAAAAATCATTTGTTAGAAATAAATGTTTCAAGTGGTCTCAGAATATACAACTCTTGACTTTGTATTTGTGGATGGTATTTAGATGTTCTTTCTAATAGTTTAGAGATAGAGAAGTTGTAATTGGGCTACTCCTTAGGAAGTCTGTTTTATTTGAGTGACTACAGCTAAAAACAGAAAAACTCTGAGGCATTTTTCTTTAAAAAGTTGTCTAGAAATCATTAAAGTGTTTACTGATTGCAATATTTGATAGAGAGAGATCCATATGTTCAAGATTCCCCAGTTGCTGTAAAATACAACATTGCATTTTCTTTCTTCTTCTTCTTCTTTTTTTTTTTTTTATTTACTGCAGATCTCTTGGTGCTAAAAAGTGCACTGCTTCTCTGGAAACACAATAAATTCTACTGTAATTGAAAAGAAGACAGGGCAGCTATTCTCTTTGCTGACCTATGTGCCATTGCTTTCCTCATTTTTCCTTTTATTACTTTTGTTAGAAGCAATCTGTGCAGATGTTTTAAATATTTATTGAGACTGTTTTATAACCATGGTATATTCTGCTAAAGTCACCATAGCATTTGGAAAGAGTGTGTATTCTACAGTTGTTTGATGTAGTAATCTATTAAATATTAATTAAATTATGGTGGATGATAAAGTTTAAATCTTCAATATATATAAATGTCTTTTGTATAGCTATATCAATTGCTGTGAGAGAGGTTTTAAATGGGTGATTGTACAGTTATCTATTCTTCAATTATGTACATTTTTTCTTTGTATAATCTGAAGCTCTGTTTATCATTGTATATCTTCTTGATGAATTAACCATAAAATTATCTTTATGACGTATTTCTTTTTACACCTGATAATGTTTTTTGTTTTGAAATCTATTTTATCTGACGTTAATATAGTTGCTACACCCTTCTTATTCTTGAGGCTTGCATGGTATATATTTTCCATCCATTTATCTTCAACTTAACTGACTTTTCATAGTTAACTTTGTCTCTTAGAGACAGAGTATAGTTGAGTCTTGTTTTGTATTTATTAAGAAATCTTTGCCATTTAATTGGAATGTTTTGGTCATTCATAATTAATGTAATTATTGAAATGGTTAGTGTGGTAGGCAGAAAGAGGGCCCCAAAGATGTCCACTCCCTAATCCTCAGAACCTGTGAATATGTCACTTTACATGGTAAAAGAGATTTTGAAGAGGTGATTATGATTAAGGACTTTGAAATTAAAAGATCATTCTGGATTATCTGAGTCAGTTCATTCTAATTTTCTAAATCCTTTAAAACAGAGAACTTTTCTTAGCTATGGTCAGAAAGAGCTATAACCACTAAATGGAAGAGATTTCAGGAAGATGAGGGATAGATAAAGTTGACTGGCCACTGCTGGCTTTGAAGGAGGAGGAAGGCAGCCAAAAGCTGGTGACATCTAGAATCTGGGAATCCTTCTCAGTTTAAGACCAGCAAGAAAACAAGGATTTCAATCTTACAAACGGAAGGAACTGATTTCCACCACCAACCTAAATAAATGGGAAAGAGATTCTTTCCTGAATCCTTCAAAATGCAATGAGGACTGTTGGCACCTTGATTTTGGTTTATTGAGATCCATACCACACTTCTGACCTACAGAAATGTAATAATTTGTGATGCTTAAGCCACAAAGTTTACAGTAATTTGCTAGGCCTGCAATAAAAAATTAATATAGATTTTGGTACCTGAAAGTAGAATGTTGTAATGAATAGAAAAATGTGAAAGTAGAATTGACTTTCAAATGGGGCACTCAGTGGAAACTGGAAGAATTTTGAGAAGGCAGAGAGAAAAAGCCTAGATTGTCTTGAAAAGACTGTAACTAGAAATACAAACGTGAAAGGTGCTGCCAGTGAAGACTTAGAAGAAAATGAACAAGTTATTTGAAACTGAGGGAAAGGGGATTTTTGTTGTGACAGAAAACTTAGCATAATCATGTTATACAGTTATATGGAAAACAATTTGTAAAAAAAAAAAAAAAGTGAAACTGAAATTTTGTTGAAGAGATTTTCGAGTGAAATATTGAATGTATGGCCTGGTTGCTACTTTCTGCTTAAAAGTACGAAGAGAGACAGAAATTGAGGGAAAAGCTGTTAAACAAAATGAGACTATGACTTGGAAACTCTGAAAGTTCTCAGTTATTTACTTTGCAAACAACACCACTACCACCACCAAAATTAAGAGATTCATTGATTGTTAGGAAAGAATGCTCTAGTGAGGCCGGGCGCGGTGGCTTACGCCTGTAATCCCAGCACTTTGGGAGGCCGAGACGGGTGGATCACGAGGTCAAGAGATCGAGACCATCCTGGTCAACATGGTGAAACCCCATCTCTACTAAAAATACAAAAATTAGCTGGGCATGGTGGCACGTGCCTGTAGTCCCAGCTACTCGGGAGGCTGAGGCAGGAGAATTGCTTGAACCCAGGAGGTGGAGGTTGCTGTGAGCCGAGATCGCGCCATTGCGCTCCAGCCTGGGTAACAAGAGCGAAACTCCGTCTCAAAAAAAAAAAAAAAAAAGAATGCTCTAGTGAATAAGCAGAGATATGGCTGTAAAATCTTGTGCTAATTTTTCAGAAAGATTAAAAGTATTCAGTCATATAAAAGGTTCTTTAAAGAGATTAAAAGTGTTGCTCACAAATTTTCTTAAACAAGAGAACATTTTAGAAATTAAAGGGTTTTGCTTCTTCCCCCACCCTCTCAGCAAAAATCAAACATACAGATGAGATTATGCAGGAAAATTGGTAGGCAAGCTTTTTTTTTCTACTGAGTTGAATCCTTGTGACATATATAGGAGATCTATAAAATTTCCTGAAAATTTTATAACATCAGAAACACCGCCAGATTAAACTGAAAGAAAGGGCAAAATGAAAGAAGACTGCCTGGCCTTCTTTCTATAGCCATGAAACAGACTGATAATGCGCTGCAGCTATAAACATGTTCTACTTTTTTCAAAAAGGAAGAATGACTCTGAGGATACAGCCTCAAATCCAGAGGGTGAAGCCTAGCGCCCCAGAGGTTATTCCTAGACATTGAAACCCAATGGAATGTGCCCAGCTGGATTTCTAAGTCTCTTGAAACCTGTGAATTCTGATTTTAGTTTTTATTGTCCTGATAACTAATGAAGTTGGGCATATTTTTATAGATATATTTGAGACTTTTGGAAAGGGCCTACTTACAAGACATAATTTTATTGAGTTTTCTGCCTTTTTATTATTTGTAAAAGTTATTTATATATTTTGCCTATGAGTCCATTGCGAACTACATGTATTTTATATTGCTAAAAGCTTTTCCCACTCTGCCTTTTATTTTTTGATAAATATAAGTTATTATTATTGTAACCTAATTTATCAGTCTTTATCTTTATAGTTAATGCTTTTGTACTCTTTTAAAGAAATCTTTTACTACTACAAGTTCATGAAGATATTTCTCTATATTATCTTCTATAAGTTTTTTTATTTTGCCTTTCATACTTAATCTTTTTATATAGTGAAAGAGTAGAAATCAAGATTTATTTTTATATAACTATCTAATTGACTTAACACCGCTTTTTGAAAAGATATTTTCCCCCACTACCATTTTGTGATGATTATGTAGCAATACATATAAGCTTCTTTTTACCATTTCTGATCTCTTTTATCTCTATTCTGGTCCGTCTCACCTGATGCCAATAACATAATGTTTTAATTATGGTTACTTTATAATAAATCCTGATATTCAAGTTTTTATTCAAAATTGTAATTGATAATTTTGGAAACAATGATTTCTAAAAATTGTTGGGATTTTTATTGTGATTGTACTGAATCCATAAATCAACCTGGAGAAAAGTGACATCTTTCCAGTAGCTTCTTCAGACTGTAAACAAACTATATCCCTTCACTTCTTTATTTAATTTCTGTCAATAGTTTATTTTCAGTATAAGAGTCTTATAAATCTCTTACTATATTTTTCTCCGGGATTTTATGTTATTTTACACTATTATAAATAGTATCATAGGCCAGGAGCGGTGGCTCATGCCTGTAATCCCAGCGCTTTGGGAGGCTGAGGTGCACAGATCACTTAAGTCAGGAGTTTGACAACAGCCTGCCCAACATGGTGAAACCCGGCCTCTACTAAAAATACAAAAATTAGCCAGGCCTGGTGGCGCACACCTGATTCAGGAGAATTGCTTGAACCTGGAAGGTGGGGGTTTCAGTGAGCCAAGACTGCACCTCTTCACTCCCTCCTGGGTGACAGAGTGAGACTCTGTCTCAAAAAAAGTAAATGAATAAATAGTATCATTTAAAAATTTTGTTTCTAGTTGTTTATTGAGAGTATATAGAAACAAAATGGCTCCATACCGAAACCCATTTCTCCACCTCTTTCACCAACAAATTCCAAAGTCACTGATTTATTGATTTACATGCTCATTTTAAAGCCTTTCCCTGTCTTTATGGGTAATACGTTAATTCACATGTCATAATCTCTCCTAAAACATTGCCCTAGTATTTTACCCTAACTAGCCTTCTAACTATTATCTTAGCCTCTGGCTTAATATACCTCTAATCCATCTTTGTAAAAGCCCAAACTTATCATGTCACTCTCCTGATTTAGAAACTTCCATAATCTACAGATAACTCTTTAATGTGTAAGGTCATTGTTGATTTGACCTCCTAACCTATCTTCCACTTATCTATGTAAATCTGTCATTAGCTAACCTTTAGTAAACTACTTCCAGTTATTAAAATGAGCAATACTTTTTAAATCTATGTGCATTACCATATGCCCTTTCCTCTATTGCAATGTCCTTTTTTCTGTCTTTTATCTGATTGTTTTCTATTTATCCCTTTATCCCTCATGTTTGGCATAGTAGGCATTCATTGATGGCTTATTGAAAAATACATTCGAGACAGTTAAGAGGTATGTAGATAGAGGTTGCAGCAATACCTATTTCAAGGAACAAATAGCACTCAGCCTCTAAGACTTAATACATATGGCTGCGCTTCTGAATAGCCACCCCTAACCCCAAACAGATGTAGTCACTGTCTCCCCAACATGTCCTTTGTATAGTTAGAACAGAGTATATACTTATTTGTTAACATATGTCAGCTAATATTACCTTGATTTACATATATAGGACATCTTAAAAATCATGGGATTGAATTAAAAAAATCCTCTGATTAAAAGCTTATGGTTATGTTGTAGCTTCAAATGTCTGCAATAAATTAACAAGGCTTCTTTTATTTTTCCATTGTGATTTCCTCCATGTGGCTTCTATCCTCAAGGCCACCTGTTGGCTCAAGAAGCCAGCTGGAGCTCCAGTTGTTCAGTCTGTTTTCCAGGTTGCCGCAAGAGAGATGGTAAGTACAGTAAATGGACATATCTCCCAGCTTTCTTTATGAAGTATTCCAGATAGTCCTATAATATATTTTTGCATGTGTATCATTGGCCAAAAAAATAATTACATGACCACACTTAGCTACAAGTAAGGATGAAGAATACAGTCTTTGTTTAGTTAATCTATTGCTCAAACAATTGTTCACTTGGTATTGAATAAACCCAAGATGAGCACTGGGTTGGCACTTAACAGTTTATGCTACATCCCTTACTGTTAGAAGCATACAAGGGATGGTTTTCTATTTAACCCTTTATCCCTCATGAACAACAGTGTCTGGCATACCAGGCATTCAGTAATAGTTTATTGAAGGATACATTTGAGACAGCTAAGTGATATGTAGATATAGGGTGCAGCAATGCCTATTTCAAGGAACTAACCACACATCATATTTGAAAAGAAATATTTTAAGTTTGCTAAAGACTGAATGTTCGTGTCCTACCCACCTCCCCCACCTTTCATATGTTGAAACCTACTTCCTAATGTAATAGTATTTAGAGGTGGAACCTTTGAGAGGCAATTAGGCCATGAGTACTCTGCCCTCAAGAAAGGGATGAGTACCTTATGAAAGATACTCAGAAAACATGATTCCTTCCCCCTCTACCACATGAAGACACAGTGAGAAGGAGCTGTTCGTGAGCCAAGAAATGATTCCTTCCTCACCAGACACCAAATCTGCCAGCACCTTCTTTATCTCCAGCACTTTAGTCCTAGAGGCTGAACACTCACTTCTCAGCCTCCAGAACTAAGTGAAATACGTTTCTATTGTTTCTTAGCTACCAGTCTGTGGTAGTTTTTATAGCAGTCCAAATGGACTAAGTCAAGATCTTAACCTAAGTAGACCAGTTTTGCTTTATTCTTGAAGATTTGTAAAATTATAGCCCTTAAAATGTTATGTACTCTTCGCAAATATTGATTTTGTTGATTTATAGTATTTTTAGGCATACTCATTCCCTGGAAAGATTAGGGAAAAAATGGCAAGAAATGAAAAAAATGAGGCACTTACACTAGGAAAGTATATACAGACAGCAACTCACTTCAACAGAATTTAGAAACTTGTTCATTTCGAAAGAACTTGTAATCACAATTTAAAATATTTCAGTGATAAAATACTATGTAATCTGATAAAGTAATAAGATATAAATGGATAAAGGGATAGTTCACAAAACAATTATTCTTGTCTGTAGTTTCTTTCTGGCATGAGGGTGACAGGGTGAGTATTAAGATCACAAGAATTACATTAGTCTCCTCTTAACCACACGGGACATGTTTTCAGACACCCCCCGATCTCTGAAATCATAGATAGTACTGATCCCTCTGTATCCTGTGTTTTTTCCTATACATATATACTGATTGTAAGACTTAATTTATAAATTATAAATTAATTTCTATTTTTTAATTTATAAATTATAAATTAATTTCTATTTTATTCATTTAATCTATAATTTATGAATTAGGCATGGTAAGAAATTAACATCATTAATAATAAAATGGAACAATTATAATAATATTCTCTGGTGTTATGAGAATGTGGTCTCTGTCTCTTACTACACCTTACTGTACCATACTCATCTATTTTTGGACTACAGTTTACAGAATCCACTGCAGGTAACTGAATGAATAAAAGGGGACTATTGTGTAACACCAAGAAACTATTACTAAACTTCAGAGTTCTGAAGCTAATTATGTGGCTGATTTTTATATAACTAATGCTTGATAGTTATTGTTTTACAAAGGCAATTATTCATTTTGAAACCTTTCAGTTAAGCTAGATTATGTTTTCTAAGTTTTCCATTAATTATCCCTGGATTGAAAAGAGTTTGTTTACCCTTTCAGATAAAAAGGAAAGGTGGCGTAAAGAAATATAGTTAACTGGCAATGCATATTATTTGAATTAACCATTGGAAAACATTCAGAAAAACAATTTAAATTGAATTTTTTCTGCAAACATGAATACATTTTTCTCATACACTCAGCACTTACTAATCACCTATTAGATGTCAGACCCTATGCCAGGTGAACGAGTCATCCTCTTGCTTATAAAGATCTATGAGTCTAATAAAAGAGACAGATTTTAATCAAATAATCATGGTAGGGAATGTATAATTATTAACAGAAAGTTGAATTGAATGAAATGAACATGATGCTGTAACAGCACGTAAATAGGATCCTGGCTGAAAAGGAAGATGGGGGAGGTACAAATAAGACTTTCCTAAGGACATGATTTTAACGATATTGTTGAGAAGTGCAAAGAATTAACTATGGCTTGGAGGCTTTGTTTAGTCAGCTCTATCTTTTTAAATTTATAGAGTATAAAGTTTAATAAGCAGGCTGCCTTTAAAAGCTGGATTATCAAATCATGTAAATCATTGCAGATACATTAATTTTTCAGCAACATTTGCTGTAGAAACATCTACAGAGTGGCTTTATTTTATTCTGATGATTAATATTATAAAGCTTTGTTACAATCACTCTCTCCACCTATCTTATGGTTTTTACTCATCATTCAGTTGTAGTTTAGATCTTTTTGTGTGCTAGAAATAGCATTTCTGCTATCTTCAGAGCTGGTTTTGGAACAGCTGACTGATTTTAGGCTGTGTTTCTTAGGTTACAAAAAGCATCACTACCGTGGCTTAGAACAATGCTGTTCAATGTTAGCCACTAATTACATGTAGCTATTTACATTTGAATTACACTTTTTTAAAAAGTTAATCATTGTATTCCTTTGTTTCACTAACCACATTTCAACTGCTCAATAGCCACACTTGGCCTGTGGCTTCTATGCTGAATGACACAGAAAAAACCTATCACCAACAAAATTTCTATTAGACAGCACTGGTCTAGAGTTCATAAAGTGAAGTAGGATGTGCGATTCACAAGAAAATGAAATTTTCAATCATGAAACGGCTATATCAAAATCTGTGCTGGTTTGACAGCTGGGAGCAGAGGCATGCCGGTGACCAGTCTTACACTGATCTATTTCATGTGAGACTCTTACTCCATTTTTATTAAGAAAAACAACAAACAATAAAATGGAATCCCTGGTGAAAAATCCCAGATCATCTGCTAGTAAAGGAAGCGGAAAAAAGATATTGTCCTGTGGCTCATTACACATTGATTATCATTTTTCTCAAACACATGATTAAGAAAGAAGAATCCACTGGGACGAAATATGATATCTTCTTTCTTTTACCTTGGAAGTTTATTGATTTCCCTCTGGTCTCCACAGAAGACACTCACAGGTACTAACGATTTGTCTTTGCCTCCAGCTTCCAGAAAATAGAGCTCGAGGCAGGGATTAAAGTACTTACACCTTATTTAGTACATGAAAGTCTAGGGCAGTGAAGATGAAAAGAGACAAGGTGAAACGAGATGCAAAGTAATATAAAAGCAGTAGTGAGAAGTGCGCTTTGTAGAGAGGTAAGGTAGAACATTCAGCAAGTGTTTTCACTTAAAATGTGAGGTTTCTCTATAATGTTTGCAAGGAGAAAACCTATGTTGGAGCAGTCCGTGTAAGGGAGAAATAAAGCGACGTTTATCTGCCCTTTCTCTTCCATCTATCTCCCTTTTCCCACTAGTTAATGTTCACATCCTGGGGAGCCGATGCCTCACTTTCAAGTGTTATCCAACAGTGCATCTAAGTCTGCAAAGGAAGGCAGTAGGATACAGACAATGTATGGAATCTATATAACATGCAGACCCCAAATTCACCTTGGACTCCAGTCAGAATTAGGAGCTCGGCAAGGGCACTAGCAAAGCTGCAGGAGTGTGGGATTAATGTTGAAATGAGAACGTTTAAGACTGTGATTTGGCTGGTTATATCTTCAAGGATTGAGCATAACTATAATAAAGAGGAATGATTTTTTTTTGATGACATAATCTTCAAAAGAGCTGGGAATTTTTAGGAAGAATAGAGGGAGAATGTTCTGGAAATGTCTTGATGAAGAAAAAATTTAAGATGGAGAGAAAAAACAGCTGTCACTTGAAAGAATCACAGAGGAAGCAGGGTCCTCTGGGAGGAGTCTTTTTGTGTTAAGATGATCAGAGGAATGAAAACTTAGCAAGAGGTTAAACTTCAGGGTAAGTCAATGAAGAGTGACTCGTTTCACAGAAGAGAACAGAGTTTGATGGATTGGGAAGTGTGTAAGTCTGGGTTAGAGAGGGAGACAGACTCAGTTTCACAAGAGTGTTTAGATAACACTTAAGGAGGCTTTGGTAGTCGGGGGTGCCTTGCGGTGACTGACAAAAAAGAGGGATGTGAGTCTTGAAAGGACTGATAATCTCTGTGGCATATTGTGTGGTGGGGTGGTAAGTGTTGGAGGAAGCAGAATGGGAGGATCTTGCAGTGCCACGCACAGCCCTGTGTGTCCATTCCTCAGCCAGGCCCAAAGCCTGGCATTTGTGGGCACTGGCGCCAGGAGCACATGGTGCTCAGAAAGCATTGTCTCTCCAACATATAGTTCTTCCAATAGCATAATTGAGACATCAAAGAAGCCTGTCCGCAGGCTCTGAGAGGGGCGGTAGTGGGAGGGATGCAGTGCACTATATGCTAATGTTTATTTTCAACAATATTAACATTTGTGCATATCACAGTTGAGAAGTATTTACCACTGAGTTATATGCTGCTCACTTTTTTTTTTTTTTTGAGACAGTCTCACTCCATCACCAGGCGCCAGGCTGCAGTGCAGTGGCGCGACCTCGGCTCACTGCAACCTCCACCGCCAGGCTTCAAGCAATTCTCCTGCCTCAGCCTCCCGAGTAGCTGGGACTACAGGCGCGCGCCACCACGTCCAGCTAATTTTTTTTGCATTTTTTAGTAGAGGCGGGGTTTCACCATGTTGACCAGCATGGTCTCGATCTCTTGACCTCGTGATCCGCCCGCCTCGGCCTCCCAATATACTGCTCTCTTATAGAAAATAGCAATTCTTTCAGCAAAAACGAAGAACCATCTAAAAGTCCTGCTGTAACCACTTTCAGACTGATCATCTAAATTGTGGGGCAAGGATTCTGGTAGTTTAATCACTCCTGGATGAATGAGAATACAGAAGTTATCAGCTTCGTTTTTGGGGGGGTGGGAGGACAGTGGAGGGACTAACATAGAAATCCCCAAATGGCATTATACAAGGAACAGAGATTTTAAATGGTAAGAAGTGCATATTTATTTTTCTGGAATGAATTCTCATGTATTTATTATAATATCTCTAAATATAATATCAGAATTTGGCATGCCAAAATATTTCAGTCAAATATAGTAGTTACCAGAAACTATTTTTCTCATATTTTCCACTTCTTGGACTTTTTATAAAAATGTTTATAGAGAAAAGCACATTCTTTAGAGAAAGCCATTACATAATGCATAGGGTATTATTATTACATAAGTCTTCAGTGTCTCCATTTGTGCTAATCAAAACGCATGGGAACATGAGCTACCGCAATCCTCAGAAAAACTGCTAAAAGCCTGCAACATGGATAGATATTAGTACTCTTTGTAGAAATGGAATAAAATTATGTTTAGCCCAAGTGACTTTATATCCCTTACTAGGTACATTAAGCCTCTTTTTTAAACTAAATAAAAATTATGTTTAACCCAAGTACCTTTATACCCCTTCCTGGGTATGTGACTATTTTCTTCATTTTAGCTGCAACATTCAGGTTCTGTTTAGGCAACTGAAACTCCTATTGTTCAAGAATTAAAGAAAGCATAAAATGAAATTGCCATCATGCTATCAAACCCTTCTGCTAATAAAAAATTTCTGAACAAAGACCCGGAAGGATCTATTCTTATGTGGCAAACAGATTTAATGTCTGCTTTAACAATCTAGGAAACAAAGAACAAACGTAGAGATATCGTAGGATGCATGTTAACTGCAAGCTATTGGCTCTCACAAAGAGAGGCCAAATTACAAGCAGGCCAAATTACAAGCAGTTCATTTTCTACAAACCTTTTTGTTTACAGAAAATTCCTCTCCCTTGAAACCAGAAATATTAAAAAACCATTTTCCTCTAATAAATAAAATACATTACTTAAGCAAGTAATGTGATACAATTAAACATTGTGCTGACTTTGTAAACATACTAGCACACAAATATGCTAGTGGGTTTGGCTTATTATTTCATTTATTGAAAAAATGTTAAAAGTCAGATAAACGGTAAATAAATACCACACACATACATACATCCAGTACCCAGGACGATAAATATTAACTTTATCTCATATTGGCTTCTGACATGTGTTCATAAAACAAATGAAATTATCATGAATCGACTTCATCCTTTGTGCTCCCCACCATCATTCTACGTACTCCTTGGCTGTCCAGAGGCAACTACCATCACAACTTTGTGTAGTGAGTCCATTTATGCTCTTACACTTTATCTCATATATATATATATGTAGTCACTATCAAAACATTACATTTCCATAAATGATATCATGTGATATTATTCGCAATGCGTTTTTTTAATTCAACATTATATTTTTGAGATCCATTGCTGCTGATAAATGTCCATTGTAACAATATGCCATGTTTTATTTATCCATTTCTCTTTTGATATTATTTGTTTCTGACATTTCACTACTACAAATTATTCTACAATATACAACTTCACTTATATCCTTATGAAATGTGCAGGACATTTTCTAGGATGTATGTTTCTGAGTCACATGTAGGAGCATCTTCAGTTTCGTTCTGGATTGCCAGATTACAAATTGGTCCTTCGTCTGTACTCTTTCCCCAGTATGAGAGTTTTTATTTATCCACATTCTAAATTATATTTGGAGAGGTAAAACTTTAAAAATTTTTTCTATTCTTATTGGTGTAAAATAAGGCAGCATTTTAAACAAAAGTTTTATTTTCTTGGTTAGTTATGAGATTGAGCATAATTTTAATTTTCTTTTAAACATTCAAGTTTGCTCTTCTCTGAATTGCTTTTCCTAGAGATGGTATACTTGTTTCCTAGGTTGGTTATTTATGTTTTCTTGTTAACTTTATTCTTTTTCCCGTTATAGCTACCTATTTTTAGTTACATAAGTTAAAAAATTATCTTATGTCTTCAGATTTTATGTATCTAACTGATCTGTTTCCTTCGTGACTTTTTTGTCTTGTTTAAGAAATTATTTGTTTCCACATTGTAAGGAAAATAGTCATATATTCTTCTAAAAGTTTTAAACTTTTACTTTTTATCTTGAGGTCTTGGATTCAGCAGGATTATTTTAGAGGGCACAGTTCATGATAAAGAATCTCACTGTGTTCTGACCATACATAAAGCCAGTTGAGCCACTACCAATTACTGCCGTGGTCATCTTTTCATGATTAATTTGCACTGTTGCCTCTGTCACACGTTGAGATTCCTTGTGGGTGTAGTCTCTTTTTAGATTCTTCTATTGACTCCTGTCCCAATTAAATATTGTTTAATACTGTGGCTTTAAATACGGTACGTAATGAGCCAACCTTTCTACTCTGTTTTTCTGCTTCTCAAATTCGACTTAGAATATAAAGAAATACCTGAGCCTGGGTAATTTATAAATATTATAAAAGAGGTTTCTTTGGCTCATGGTTCTGCAGGCTGTACAAAGAACATGGCACCAACATTAGCTTCAGGAAAGGCCTCAGAGAGCTTCCAATTGTGATGGAAGGGGAATGGGAGCTGGTACGCCACATGGCAGTGGAAGGAAGAGAGAGGGAAGGAAGTGCCAGGCTCTTCGAACAATCAGACCTGAGGGTAACTAACAGAGCAAGAGCTGATTCATTACCTCCAGGAAGGCACCAAGCCTTTTATGAGGGATCTACACACCCTTGCCCCAACACCTCCCAGCACCTCAACATGAGATTTGGAGGAGACAAATATCCAAACTGTATCAGTTGGTGAATAATTTTCTTTACTCTCAATGTCTTTACCTGGTTTTTCTACAGTGGTTATATTGGTCTTGAAAAATAATTTGAGTCGTTTTTATTTTTCAATTTTTTAAACAGTCTTTAGCAGGTAGTGATTATGTGTGTATAGACTATTTGATCTTCTAGCCTTGGTATCTTTTATTTTTCTGTGGATAGGACAAGAAGGGGAAATAGGAATGAATACATTTTCTAATGGTTATTTTTCTCTTCAAGTTTTCTATGTTTTGTTCATTTTTATAATGTAAATATTTTCAAAAAGTTATCTTGGGCATTAATTTTATTATATGATTCCTTATAAGTTTTTAATGACCACCATAAGTCTAAAAATACTCTACTTTTTCGTTTGCTAGTATTGTTTGAGCTTCACCTTTTCTTCAATGTCTTGATGCAAAGTGCTTTTCGTTTCTAAAAAGACAGATTTTGATTTTTCTATCTTTTATTTTATTTTAACGTGTACCACCTTATTATTTATTTATTTATTTATTATTTTTTTATTTTTTATTTTTTTGCTTACCTTGGAAATTTGTTTCTTCTTTCCTGGCTGTACTAATGCTTTGTGTGTATTTTGAATACATATTCTATTTATCAGATATATTTAACATTTATAGGATATATTTCATTTTTCACCTTCACCTAGCTTTTTAAGGTTATACATAGCTTATTTATGTTAATTTGTTTCTCTTTTTTCTAACTTATAAATGTACGCCAATAATGGTACATGTGGTAATGTTCTCATTACCACTCTAACCATATTCTACACATATTGAAAGGTAATTTTTTTGCTACTATTCACTTTTAAACACTCCGGTATTTCCATTGTGATTTCCTTTTCAAACTAAAGGTTATTTATACAATATGCACATACATGTATATTTTAATGCATATATGTAGTTTTGTTATTGCTGTGTGGTCAAATAATACAAGTATGATATTTTTGGAACTGAGATTTCCCTGGTGGCTTTTACTGATTGATTTTTTAAACAGGTTTCACATGTGTTATAAAGAAGGTACAATATGTATTTCTTTGATGTAGAATTTTATAGGTAGTTAAATAGAGACAGAAAGACAGACAAATAATAATGCTGTTGACGGCATTGCTTATATTTTCTATAGCCCTGATAATATTTTTTCAATCAGCTTTTTGGAAAATGTTTTAAAGACCTCACTGTAATTGTAAATTTGTTAATTTCTTTTTATAATCCTGTTAAATGTAACTCTATGCATTTAATTGTATATTATTAGAATATCACCATTCATAATATTTATACCTATATTAGTAAATACTCTTATTATGGAGTGTCTTATTCTTGTAAAGGTTTTTACATTAAATTCTTTTTAATAATGCCACCATGTGGTATTATTGTACCTGCTTTTTAAAAGTAAGTATTTCTCACACATAAGTGGTAGTTGAACAATGAGAACGCATGGATAAAGGGAGGGGAATATCACACACCAGGGACTGTCAGAGTTTGGGGGGCTAGGGGAGGGACAGTATTAGGAAAAATACCTAATGTAGATGATGGGGTGATGGGTGCAGCAAACCACCATGGCATGTGTATACCTATGTAACAAACCTGCACATTCTGCTCATGTACCCCAAAACTTAAAGTACAATTTTAAAAAAGTATTCTTTATGATTCCTTATTTTTTATGTCTTTTATTTCAAATGTTCTGTATTATTTGCCATTATTTGTGTCTCTTAAGAGTAGTATTTAAAATGGATATTTTAAAATACATTTTAATATATTCTGTTATATTAAATGAGTGGATTACTGATTTTGACTTATGTCTGGCATGTTATGTTTCCCTTTTTTCCTTATTTTTTCCGGGTTCTTTTTTTTTTTAATATCTCTTGCTGTGATGATAAAGTTTCCTGTTTTATCTGTTATTCATTTTGTATGTTTTGCTTATATGGATTTATCAATTGTACATCCATTATTTTAGGGTTAACATTAACATCTTAGATACAGAATTACCATGTAATAATTAACTCTAATAATGGTTTCTCTGAGTTTTTTTTCTGTATTATTATCAACACTTTTTGTTTTTTTATAGGTAACAGGGAAGGTCAGAGAATTTGGACTGACCTGTATCACTTAGTAACAAGTAAAACCTACTTTCAGCAAACGAACTTGCCGAAATTTAACATATAGCCTAAAATGTAAACGTTTATAACAAATTTAAAGCATTTAATATCTCTTTTCTCCTCTCAAACCATACTCTATTTACATAATTTTTTTTTTTTTTTTTTTTTTTTGAGACAGAGTCACTTTGTCGCCAGCGGCTCACTGCAACCTCCGCCTCCTAGGTTCAAGTGATTCTCCTGCCTCAGTCTCTCTAGTAGCTGGGACTACAGGCATGTGCCACCACGTCCAGCTAATTTTTGTAGTTTTAGTAGAGAGTGGGTTTAACCATGTTGGCCAGGATAGTGTCCATCTCTTTACCTCGTGATCCGCGTGCCTCGGCCTTCCAAAGTGCTGGGATTACAAGCGTGAGTCACTGCGCCTGGCTTATTTACATTATTTCTATCTAGAATTTTAGTTTTAGGTTTTTGCAAAAAGAAAGAAATTCAACCAAAATTACTTATTTAAATAAAATGTACGAACACATTTTATCTTTTTTTCTCACAATTGCTAACTCCTTTTTACGCCTTCCATACAAGTATACTCTTCTTTTTGTTAAGTAAATGCTTCTAAATTTCTAAAGTAAAAATTCCTTTATTTGTTTTTGTATTAAAAATGTTTTCCTAATGCCCTTACTCTTATAGGTGTATATGATTGTAGTTTGTTAATCTTTTCTTCAGCACATTGAAGCTGTTACTTAATTGTCTTCTGATCTCTACTGTTTCTAAAGAGATATCTGTTCTCATTCTAATTATCAGAAAATTTGTTTTTTTCCCAGAGAGGCTTTATGATTTTCTCTTTAGCCATTATGTTCTTCATTTTGCTGTTTGTCAAAGTATTGTTTACTTTGATTTTGCTTAGCTCTTGCTGTATAGTTTTTAAATAAAGATTGAGTCCTTCAGTCTGGAAATAGTTCTAAGTCACTATCTCTTTAAATATTGACATTTTTCTCTTTTGATAATTTGATGAGGAAAAAATTAAGTCAAAGCATTCTTCAAGACTGTCATAACTTTGATGTTGTATTTTCCCTTCCTTTGCTTTCTTTTTTATTTTGTAGGTTAGTTCCTCAGTACTCTTTCTAATTCATCAATCTCTTCTTTAGCTCTTTTAAACTGAAGTTAACCTAATTCTCCCAATTTTTTGGTTTTTATTGCTCTTTAATTTTAATGATTCGATTTTTTGTTTCTAAGATTTCTATTTAGAACTTGTCTGTAGCCACATATTTTTGAAACGTAACCATTTTTAGTACTATAATTATTTGTTCTTTTCTTTATATATTTTAAGGTCTTAAAAATACATATTCAAATTTTTCTCAAATTGTGCAATCATAATTACACCATCCAGTTAACATCTGCTTAATGGCTCCTGTTCATGATTTTTTTTTTAAGCTTTCACGCTTTGAAACTTTAGTCATGCTGCTACAATGTTCCTTTCTTGGCTTGTTTGTTTGTTTTGGTTCAATCTCTCCTTTCCCACTTCTCCACCTGGACAGTTTTACAGTTGTCTCTACCTGCCTTGCTCTTGTATTGCACCCAGAGCTCTCAGCATGCAGGGATATCATGGGTGTACCACCAAGCCAGCTGGGGCCTGGCCAAGCTTTGGTGAAGCACCTATTTGTGCTTCGTCACAACCACTAGGTAACAACTTATCAGCCTTAGCTTTGCCTCTGAATGTGGCTGCGCTGGCCTAATTCTCTATAGTGCACACTGAATCTGGCTCCATCCTCCCGTCCATTCTGATCCTAAGAAGTTGAAAACATGAACATTTCTGCTACTTCCTTGTCCTGGAATGTGGTAGGCCTGTGACTTAAACCACACTTACCACCATGTGTTCTTATTCTGCTTCTGGTCTTCAGAGATGTTTATCTTCCTTTTGCTGGTAACCATGTCTTTTAAAAACATATGTGACATATCTTCTACCTTTGCTGTGAGTTTTTGAGGAGGAGTAGAAAAATATTCTACAGAAACTGCCGGTGCCAACTTGAACAGCAGTCTCATTGCAAGTGGCTCTGTAAGAGTGAAGGCCATCAGTAACAGTTACAGATCTAATTACAAGTTTACACGAAAATCTGAACCCATCACTGTTACGATTCTGACTGCCACTTATTTAGCAAGGGAAAATCACCCATGTAATATGGTTTCAGAGTATTGATTAGTTCCTTTAACACAGTTGCACGCTGATGTCTGAAATTTCAGGAAGAGTTTGATACATTTGACATAAGATTTCAAATAGTTTTATTTCTCCTGGTAAAATATACATCTCCTTGTGTTTGATGTGACTTTGAGCCTTACGAATCATCTGTGTCCTACTACCTTGTTATAATTCCATTTGTCAAATTCTTTCATGAGATCAAGGTTTGATTAGAAAGACAGAAAGAATATGAGGATACCTTCTACCAAGCATGTAGATTTAGATGAAAAATTACATTATTTTTGAAAGAATACTGGTATTGGAGTCAGTAAAGAAGAGGTGTCCTGACTTACAACTAGACAGATCATCTTGGACAGATTTTTAATATTTATGAAATCCTATTTTCTTTGTTTCTAAAATGGAAACTTTGTGATGATTACATGAGATAATGTATGTAGTAACACTGAGTACATAATAGGTAACTCAACAAATGTTAGTCAAAAGACAGTAAGAGACAGAAAGGTTCTGCGCAAAGTATTCTATAGATTCAATGCTATCCCCATCAAGCTACCAATGACCTTCTTCACAAAACTGGAAAAAACCACTTTAAACTTGACATGAAATCACAAAAGACCCCACATAGCCAAGACAATCCTAAGCAAAAAGAACAAAGCCAGAGGTATCACACAGCCAGACTTCAAACTATACTACAAGGCTACAGTAATCAAAACAGCATGGTACTGGTACCAAAACAGAGATATACACCAATGGAACAGAACAGAGACCCCAGAAGAAACACCACACATCTACAACCATTTGATCTTTGACAAATCCAGCAAAAACAAGCAATGGGGAAAGGACTCCATGTTTAATAAATGGTGTTGAGAAAACAGGCTAGCAATGTGCAGAAAGCAGAAACTGGACCCCTACCTGTCACCTTACACTAAAATTAACTCCAGATGGATCAAAGATTTAAACATAAAACCTAACACCATAAAAACACTAGAAGAAAATGTAGGCAAAACCATCCAAGACATAGGCATAGGCAAGGACTTCATAATTAAAACATCAAAAGCAATGGCAATAAAAGCCAAGATAGACAAATGAGATCTAATTGAACTCCAGAGCTTCTGTACAGCAAAAGAAACCATCATTAGAGTGAATCGGCAACCAACAGAATGGGAAAAAATTTTTGCAATCTACCCATGTGACAAAGGGCTAATATCCAGAATCTACAAAGAACTAAAACAGATATACAAGAAAAAAACAAACAACCCCATTCAAAAGTGGGTGAAGGATATGAACAGACACTTTTCGAAAGAGGACATACATTAGGCCAACAAACATGAAAAAAAGCTCATCATCACTGGTCATTAGAGAAATGCAAATCAAAACCACACTGAGATATCATCTCACACCAGTTAGAATGGTGATCATTAAAAAAATCTGGAGACAACAGACGCTGGAGAGGATGTGGAGAAATAGGAACGTTCTTACACAGTTGGTGGGAGTGTAAATTAGTTCAACCATTGTGGAAGACAGTGTGGCGATTTCTCAAGGATCGAAAAACAGAAATTCCATTTGACCCAGCAATCCCACTATTGGGTATATACCCAAAGAACTATAAATTGTTCTACTATAAAGACACATGCACACTTATGTTCACTGCAGCCCTGTGTACAATAGCAAAGACCTGAAACCAACCCAAATGCCCATCAATGATAGACTGGACAAAGAAAATATGGTACATATACATCATGGAATAGTACGCAGCCATAAAAAACGATGACTTTGTGTCCTTTGTAGGGACTTGGATGAATCTGGATACCATCATTCTCAGCAAACTGACCCAAGAACAGAAAGCTAAGCACCGTATGTTCTCACTCATAGGTGGGTATTGAACAACAAGAACATGTGGACCCAGGGAGAGGAGCATCACACACAGGGAACAGTTGATGGGGTTAGGGGAGAGACAACGGAGGGTGAAGAGGAAGGGGAGGGTGGGGAGGGAAAACATGGGGAGAAATGCCAGATATAGTATGCACCTAAAATCCTTCCCAAATCATTTTATGAGTCCAACATCATCCTTATACCAAAACCAGGCAGAGACTCAGCAAGAAAAGAAAACTTCAGGCCAATATCCATGACGAACACAGATGCAAAAATATTCAATAAAATACTGGTAAATCAACTGCAACAGCACATCAAAAAGCTTATGCACCATGATCAAGTAGGCTTCATCCCGGGGATGCAAGTCTATAAACGTAATTCACCACGTAAACAGAACGAAAGACAAAAATCACATGATTATCTCAATTGATGCAGAGAAGGCCTTTGACAAAATTCAACAGGACTTTATGCTAAAAACCCTCAATAAACTAGGTATTGACAGAATGTATCTCAAAATAATAAAAACTATTTGTGACAAACCAACAGCCATTATCATACTGAACGGGAAAAAACTGGAAGCATTCCCTTTGAAATCTGGCACTAGACAAGGATGCCCTCTATCACCACTCCTATTCAATATAGTATTGGAAGTTCTAGCCAGAGCAATCAGGCAAGAAAAGAAATAAAGGGTATTCAGATAGAAAAGGAGGAAGTCAAATTCTCTCTGCAGATGACATGATTGTATATCTAGAAGACCCCATCGTCTCAGCCCAAAATCTCCTGAAACTGATAAGCAACTTCAGCAAAGTCTCAGGATA
This sequence comes from Alouatta palliata, assembly GCA_004027835.1. Lineage (NCBI taxonomy): Eukaryota > Metazoa > Chordata > Mammalia > Primates > Atelidae > Alouatta > Alouatta palliata. The sequence goes on from PVKV010010072.1 coordinate 36,113, forward strand.
CAAAATCAATGTGCAAAAATCACAGCATTCCTATACACCAATAACAGACTTAAAGACAGCCAAATCAAGAATGAACTGCCATTCACAATTGCTACAAAGAGAATAAAATACCTGGGAATACAACTAACAAAGGATGTAAAGGACCTCTTCAAAGAGAACTACAAGCCACTGCTCAACGAAATAAGAGAAGACACAAACAGATGGAAAAACATTCCATGCTCATGGTTAGGAAGAATCAATATCGTGAAAATGGCCATACTACCCAAAGTAATTTACAGATTCTACGCTATCCCCATCAAGCTACAAATGACCTTCTTCTCAGAACTGGAAAAAACCACTTTAAACTTCATATGGAACCAAAAGAGAGCCCGCATAGCCAAGTCAATTCTAAGCAAAAGGAACAAAGCTGGAGGTATCACACTATCAGACTTCAAACTATACTACATGGCTACAGTAATCAAAACAGCATGGTACTGGTACCAAAACAGAGATATAGACCAATGGAACAGAACAGAGGCCTCAGAGGCAACACCACACATCTACACCCATCTGATCTTTGACAAACCTGACAAAAACAAGCAATAGGGAAAGGAGTCCCTGTTTAATAAATGGTGTTGGGAAAACTGGCTAGCCATGTGCAGAAAGCAGAAACTGGACCCCTTCCTGACACCTTACACTACAATTAACTCCAGATGGATTAAAGACTTAAACATAAGACCTAAAACCATAAAAACCCTAAAAGAAAACCTAGGCAAAACCATTCAGGACATAGGCATAGAAAAGGATGTCATGACCAAAACACCAAGAGCATTGGCAACGAAAGCCAAAATAGACAAATGGGACCTAATCAAACTCCACAGCTTCTGCACAGCAAAAGAAACAGTCATTAGAGTGAATGGGCAACCAACAGAATGGGAAAAGATTTTTGCAGTCTATCCATCTGACAAAGGGCTGATACCCAGAATTTACAAAGAACTAAAACAGATTCACAAGGAAAAAACAAGCCCATTCAAAAGTGGGCGAAGGATGTGAACAGACACTTTACAAAAGAAGACATACATGAGGCCAATAAACATATGAAAAAATGCTCATCATCACTGGTCATTAGAGAAATGCAAATCAAAACTACAATGAGATACCATCTCACGCCAGTTAGAATGGCAATCATTAAAAAATCTGGAGACAAAAGATGCTGGAGAGGACTTGGAGAAATAGGAACACTTTTACACTGTTAGTGGGAGTGTAAATTAGTTCAATCATTGTGGAAGACAGTGTGGCAATTCCTCAAGGACCTAGAAATAGAAATTCCATTTGACCCAGCAATTCCATTACTGGGTATATATCCAAAGGATTATAAATCGTTCTACTATAAGGACACATGCACACGAATGTTCATTGCAGCACAGTTCACAATACCAAAGACCTGGAACCAACCCAAATGCCCATCGATGATAGACTGCACAGGGAAAATGTGGCACATATACACCATGGAATATTATGCAGCCATCAAAAATGATGAGTTCATGTCCTTTGTAGGGACATGGATGAACCTGGAAACCATCATTCTCAGCAAACTGACACAAGAACAGAAAATCAAACACCTCATGTTCTCACTCATAGGCAGGTGTTGAACAATGAGAACACATAGACACAGGGAGGGGAGAATCACACACTGGGGTCTGTCGGGGGGAAATAGGGGAGGGACAGTGTGGGGGTGGGGAGTTGGGGAGAGATAGCATGGGGAGAAATACCAGATATAGGTGATGGGGAGGAAGGCAGCAAATCACACTGCCATGTGTGTACCTATGCAACAATTTTACATGTTCTTCACATGTACCCCAAAACCTAAAATGCAATAAAAATAAATGAATTAATTAATTTTAAAAAGAGACAGAAAGGTTAAACCTGGAGCACCAAAGAGGGTTCCAAAGCCATCTACTTAGTATTGCTCTTCTCAGTCACAAATCTCATAGAATGAGTCTCAATAAGTAAGTGACATTTACTGCAAATCAAGCATCTAGTCATTAATCTTAGGGAAGTACTTTAATTCTGAAGATTTTGCAATCATAGCTTCAGGGGAAAACATTCAAATTGAATAGACTTGGATAAACCACTGATTTGTCAGTGAAGTCAGAGATTCTGAATAAATTCATTGTAAGTGCACATTCATTATTTTTTATGACAATTAGTTTTAAGTGGAGACTCTCAACTAACACTTTTCCAAAGACCAAAACAAATCACTTGGCAGAATGACTAAGGAGGCAAGAAAGAGCAACGGATTTTGTTCCTTGTTAAAGATGTTTGCGTTTCTATTAGTCCTAAGAGAATAGCATGGCCTAGGAGATTGCCATTGATATAAATCTCGTATTACACATTCAGATATACTTGAGCTCACAACATAGCTCTAAATCCCATACTGCTCTTATCAAATAATCACAATTAATTGCTATGGTATCAATATTGAGCCTAAAGGATAGTAATAATTCTATCTTATATTTTTATAGTTCCTTGCAGTTTTTAAAGCACTTTTACAGACATTATCTGATTTGAGCCTCACAATAAGACTATAAAGCAGGAATTATTATCTGCAGTACACAAGGAAAATGAAGCAAAGAGAAGTGAAACGTTGTTGTTCAGTAATTCAGAGCTCCATCACCTACACTGTAGTTGGCAGGGCTGATCAGAATTTCTAGTGCTTAACACCGTGCCATCTACACCGTAGGCATTTAAATTTGTACTTCTAGAAGAGTAAGATTTACTGAGCTGAGTATTATACAACATATTCAAAATTCTCATGACTGCTTAGACAATTCACATTATAGACTACCATTAAAATGCACGTTTTTGGCACTTAATAGAAATCAGTCATTTCTAAATCTCTATCTCTTCAGAAATTATCTTCTGTATGTTGTATTTCAAGGATATCAAGCGCTTCACAACTTATTTTTTTTTAACTCCAAATTGGCAATGAAAGAAATTAAGTATTGTACAAAATTTAACTTTGTACAATTCTCTAAAACCAACAGTCAAGAAAGAAGACTCCTCCCTATTCTTGATTAAGTAAAACATGCCCTGATATGTTATACTTATGTCCAAAAAGATCTTATGAGACATCAGACGCTGAGCTCAAATAACTATACCAAAGGATTAAACCCAGAGCTTGCCTCAACAACAGGTTCAGATTTGTTTTGCTAAGACATTGCACATGCATGATGACATGTTTTAAATATACCAGCGCCTCTTGGGCAAAGGGACTATTGTAATATTCACAATATTATAATACTGTAAATTTGTAGTGGCACATATTACTACAATGGGTTTATATTTCCGCTGGTTTTAACTCCAGCAGGCCTTGAAATTATTTTTATAATTTTAAATGAGGTGTATTTCCTCATATCTTACAAAGAGTAAAAATGATTACTATCTATATTACCCTTTCCCTATTTTCTAAATTACTTATTTTGGCCTTATTCATCTGTTTTCATCCGTGAGTCCTTCATATACCAGTGTTAATTTTATTATGAGGATATAACTCAATATCATTCTGAGAAAAACATGCCTGATACACTCTAACAAAGTGAGTGCTACTACTTCACTTAGTGATAACTTCCTATCCCCCAACCAACAGAAATAACAAGTAAAACTCTGCTGTTCACATTTCCTTCTGGCACACTGTGTGACCTGAAGAAGATTCTATTTCGCGCAGTCTGGCATCACATTTTAAACAAAGCTGCGCTATGACTTTCAGGGGCCTTTGGCAATTTTGCCTTTCGGGGCCCCTTTTTTATTTACCTATATATATATATATTTAAGTGGTATTTTATGACCGTATTGGCACCAAGATGAATATATTGCTATTGCATATTAAAACTTTTTATCTAAAAGTTTATTTTTTTCTGATTTTAAAAGATATTACAATTTTTTTGTGGCACCCTAAAAGTACTCTGGGCTCTAGACACTATGCCAGCTTTACCTAACAGAAAAGTCAGCCCTAATTCTAATCCTTGGGAAAACAGATTTTTTAAAAAAAAAATGAATTTAACAACAGTTTCCTTAAAAATTCTATTTGTATTGATGCTCCCCCTGATGCTCCAGTCTCTGAAAAGTGTTTGAGTTTCTTCAGCATTTGAGAAGTAGTCGTCTCCATGCAAATGTAATCAACACAAAAATCATTAATTTCTGTGAAATTATACAATTTCACACAGAAACTCAGTCTAACATTGCCTTACAATGTGCTGTGATTAGAGAAGAGCCTTCTATGCCTCATGTCATTCAACCCTAACTAACCCCAAGAAGTAGGTATTATTATTATTACTTGCATTATACAAACACCAAAACTAAGCTTCAAAAGAATGAAGTAATGTGTTCAGTGTCCCACCTGAAGTAGATGTAGAGGCAGAATCTAAATCGATAGTTGTCTGAGCCTTAACCACAATGCTTACCGCAGTTGGTGTTTAATATATTACTTTGATGATTGTGATATATTAGAGTTACTTTTACAATATAATGTTCAAGTTCTTTTTGTAAACATATTTTATTGCTAAAACTGAAGAAAAAAATAATCTTCTTTCACTGTTTCATATCATAAGGAGGAACAAAGAGCTCTAATTATACACAGCCTATCTTGAATTCACCCTCAGACCTCCACACATAAACACAGAAGTGTGCCTTACACACACATACACACACACACACACACACACACACACACACACCATCTCACCTATTCTTCCCCAAACATGGGTTCTGAGAGTCTTCATAGAATATTCTATTTTTCTTTCTTTTAATTTTATTTCAGCAAATGTCTTTAGTTCAACTTCTAAACCCTATAGCAAGCATAAATAATGTAAATATGAGAAAGACATCAGGAAAAAGGAATAATTTAAACTTCATTTATTATTTTGACAAAGGGGTCATATCAGGTCCCAATTCTGCTAATATCTACAACTCATTAGCTCTAGGCAAGCTGTCTTAGCTAAAAATAATGGGTATGCAAAGGATTGCATATTACTTAACAAAGTGAAAAGAAAGGATAATGCAAGTGGGCAGATTGGTAAGCTGCTGGATGAAAAACTGTCACCAACTAATGGCCTGAATTTGCACTGACTGTTTGGACTAGATGTTGCGATGATCCTATCTAGCTGACTCAAAAAGAAGCATGGTGGATAGATAGCCTTGATAACTAATGCTCAGTCAATGCAATGGTAACTTCTGTTCTAATCCAGAATTCTTTTGTTGCTCTAATTTACATGCACTGTTTTACTTAGGGGATGCTAACATGCCATAATGGGTTTTTGGCAATATCCATAGCTTTGAGAGGGGCAAATAATGAATGGGTGAACCATTCATCATTTTGCAAAGGTTCAACATATAAATTTTTAGACACATTTAAGCAGAACAGTGGTCAATTCGGATTATGTTCATTTCATTTCTTGAATATGTACTAAGGGTTGGGTGGCGCTTTAAAATACTCAAACTGATTTGTGAAGCTGTGTTTTACATCATGTTCTTCCTGAGCAAACATTAATATATTAACGTTATTTGTATAGGTGGTGTTAAGATGTCCAAAAAGCAGCACAATGCAAATTGTACTCATTCCCTCTTCCTTTTTATGCCCACGGAGGCAAGAGTAACCTGCTTCTGGAGTGAAAGACAATTCTGAAACAAATTCCTCTAATCTAGGGAAGGGAAGTCCTATGTTAAAAAAAAAAAAAAGAACTACAAAAAGGCAAATAAAGGATTCTATACAAGAAATAACTAAGTCTATGTAGGTTCTAAAACATTACTTTTTCTCTTAGCCATATGTAGAATTTCTTTCTGGATTGGGCTTATTTTAAGACATGAGCCTTTCCAAGTAGAAGTTGGAATAAAACTCACATATAGAATGGACTAAAAAAATTAGAGCATGATGATACTGCAGAAGTTTTCCAAATCCCTGTGTGCTGAATTATTGAACTGCACTTTGAGGGCTGAGTTAGAAGAATGTGTGGTTTATATCTTTAGACCAGGCTCATCCATACTGGAGCTACTAACCATCCTCTATTCTCCTTCACAGATAATAATTTGGACTCAATCATCTTGATCATTCTAGTTTCTTATCCTTGGCTACAAAAACTTATATAATACATAAATATTTTTAAAATCAATTACAATCTAAGAAAAACCATAATGTAAATGAAATAGTATACTATTAGACATGCAGAAGTTTTCAAAGGTAAATGTAATTATCCCAATTATTCATAATTTAAATATGAATGTGTGAGTGTCAGTAAATTATTAGCTATCATGTACTCTTTGTATTCTATGAGTGAGGCATACGCTATTAGTTTATCTACAATTTTCAGAGAATTACCTAAGTTCACTTAGCAATATAGTGGCAGACCTACGTCCATTGTCACTACAAAAAAAAAAAAAGGTGAGAAGAAAACTGATTTCAATAAAGTGTGAACTATCAGAAAAAATAAAAATAAAACAACCAACAATAAGTAAACAAAACCGGAAGTATTAGGTAAAAGTTAGGTAAGTTAGTATCAAAAAGATAGTGCATTTCAAACAAATTCTTTTCTTTTTCTTTTTCTTTTTTTTTTTTTTTTTTTTGTGACATCACTTTCTCACCCAGGCTGGAATGCAGTGGTGTGGTCTTGGCTTACTGTAGCCTTTACCTCCTGGGCTCAAGCAATCCTCCCACCTCAGCCCCCAAGTAGCTGGGGCTACAGGCATATGCCATCATGCCTGTCCAATTTTTTTGTAATTTTTGTAGAGACAGGGTTTTGCCATGTCATCCACACTAGTCTTGAACTCCTGAACCAGAGGGATCTGCCTGCCTCACCCTCCCAAAGTTCTAGTATTACACATGTGAGCCACCTATGCACATGTCAAATGAATTATTAATCCAGGGAAGCCATCAGACTCTTCTCTCTTGTTCCTCCTTGGACTTATGTCCCCAACTTCCTGTGTGTTATCCATTATTCCAGAGGCTGTTCAGAAATCCCATAACTCTCAAAAGGTATTCTAAAACTACCTAAGTCAAAACTCATCTTTCCCTCCTCTGTTTCCACATTGCACTTGTGTCTCACTTATGCCACAGTGGGATGTGCATATTCCTCTATCCCAAAAGATTGACAGCAACAAGGCTCAGTCATCTCTGTGGTCCCTCAGTGCCAAGTCATGGTAAGTACCTAATAATTTTCTTGAGGTGAAATCAACTGACATTAACTGAGTAGAAATATATGCTAAATTGGTAACTGAGTATTCAGAAGTCTATGAGAAGAAAAACTGCCCTGTGATTAAGAGAGAATTGACACTAATGATTTAAAAGAGAGAGAGAGAGAGAGAGAGAGAGAGAGAGAGAGAGAGAGAGAGAGAGAGAGAGAGAGACTTTATACCAGACCTAGGGACCTCTATCAGGGTTGAGGCTGAAATGCTTCTGAACTTAAAAGGGTTATAGCATAAGATGTCAAGAGTTTAATTTATAATTAACATTTACAAAGCCAGACTAAAATCCAGACTGGCCTAGTCATTATCTATTTGTATATTTTTTTAATTTTTAATGTTCACACATACAGCGTGATAGTTTTATGTAGTAACAAGCTATATAAGGTTATTTTGCTGAGAGGATGGTGCAACCAAGATCCCAAACTCACAGTCATTCAAAGAGAAATCCTTAATGTACTAGGAGTAATAAAAAATGTATCATTCAGGAAATTATATGAATTCATCAGGGAGCCTTCAGTCTGGGAGCTGTTCTTTTGCATTGTTGCCTTTGGTTCTGATGCTGATATTTTTTTAACTCTGAAAATGTCTTCTGACCTTTAATAGAAACTCTTGATTCACTGTAATGTGCGCTTTAGCCTTTCCTAGACTTCCTGAGTCTGATGCCTGAAGGGCAGCGACTCTAAAGACCATCAACACTAAACATAGGTCATATGTGGAACCATCCCCAAAGCTCACAGAAGATACCTAGAGAGTTTTCTTCCTCAGCCTACTTCTCTTCCTATAACAAAGTACCTTGGATTGGGCAATCTCAAAACAACACAAATTTATTGCTTGCAGTTCTGGAGGCTGGAAAGTCCAAGATCAAAGCACCAGCAGAGTCAGTGTCTCCTGAGGGCCTGTTCCTCACAAATAGTGCCCTCTGTGTTCTCACGTGGGGGAAGCGGTGCAAATGCCCCTTCAGGCCTCTTTCATCTGGGAACTAATCCTATTCGTGACATAATCACCTCCCAAAGCCCCACCTCTTAATACAATTGCATTGGGGGTTAGATATCAACGTATGAATCTGTGGGGGAAACAAACATTGAGACCATAGCAGCTTCCCATCTTATTCTGCGGATTGGGAAAGTACAGAACAAAATGAGACAAGACATTGCTCAGATGTGTGATCCTCACAGGAGATCCTAGCCTCCTCCAAAAGATGTTAAAAGTACAAAAGTGATTTGAACTGGTGTTTCTGTACCTTTCATTGCTACGGATGTTGATCCTGATAATTTAATCAAAGCATCTAGCGCTTTTTATGATGAGATGATCAAGAGCACACATAATGGGAGACTAATGCATTTTTTTTCCCCAATAGAGCAAGAACTAATGGCAAGAAGAGGCATATTGACTCAAATGGGAACAGAGTTTGGGACAATTCCACTTGGGAATAATGGACAACCAAATTATCTTAATAATTTAAACAAAATGAGCTCTTGCTTTTTCCTATAAATTCATCTCCCTTGCCTCTCCGGGTTTGCTCAAGGAGAACTCCACGATTGAAAGGGTTGCTGAAGAAAGAGAACAAGGTGATTACAACTAAGTGGAGACTAAACAGATATCAGAAAACTTTAAAATGAAGCCACTGGTTAAGGACAATGAGTGTCTCCTTAACTTGTCATAACAGGTCGCGGATTAGAACTGCTGATATATGTGAGAGGAAGAAGGGAGTTTTTTTTAACAAAGGAAACCAGAAGGGACACAAACATACATTAAGTTTCTCAATATCTCTGGAGTTCTGCCTAATTATTTTAAAGACAGGTGTATTGACATATAATTTACATATAGCAAAAATTCCCCCTTTATTGCATACAGCTCTATGCTTTTTGACAAGCGCAAAGAGATGTAACCATCACACAGTCAAGATAGAGAACAGCCAGGCCCGGTGGCTCATGTCTGTAATCCTCATGCCTTTGGGAAGCCAAGGCATGAGGATCACTCCAGGAGTACAAGATCAAGATGGAAAACATTTCCACTGTCCCCAGAATTTTCCTCATTCCCCTTTGTCAGTTTCCATCCTCTACCCACACTGATCTGCTTTCTGTCACTACTGCTTTTATTTCTCCAGAAGGTGATGTAAACAGAATCAAACCATATCTCAACTTTTAAGCCTGGTTTACTTCACTTAGCATAATGCATTTGAGGTTCATCCGTGTTTTCACATGTATCCGTAGTTCATGCCTTCATTTTATTTTGTAGAGTAGTATTTCATTGTGCCGATACATAAAAGCTTGTCTGTTCACCAGTTGATAGACATGTGGATGATTTTCATTTTTGGAGACTATTATGATCAAAGCTGCTATAAACATTTGAGCCCAGGATTTTTAGCAGACACATGTTTCCATCTATCTTCCGTAAATACCTAGCGGTGTAATTGCTGGGTCACAGGGTAAGTGTATGTTTCACTTTATAAGAAACTGCCATTTGATTTTCCAAAATTCTGCCTTAGTTTCATTTTCTTAAATTTCTAGCATTCTATCATCAAGGGTAACTGTTGGCAAGGCTAAGGTCTGCAGATGGTATATGACAGTTGTAAGGAAAAAATAGGATGCACAGATTTGATGGGAAGGAAAACACAGATGACACATGTTTTCTGATCAGGAGGTACTGGGTATCTTCTGATCAGCCTTACACTGTATACTTTGAAGACACAAGTCAGGGTGAAATCCAGGCGGGGCAATGGTGCCTGTCAGTTACCATCTGCAAACACCCATTTCCCATTTCCCCGCTCCTGGCTCTATATCCAGGCTCAGCACTTCCCTGTCTCTCTCTCTCTCTCTCTCACACACACACACACACACACACACACACACACACACACACACACACACACATCCTACCACCATATACCATCCTGGCTCTGGGTTCCATCAAAGGAGCTATGGCTGTAATTCTCAAAATGTAATTTGTGCCAAAAAAAAAAAATATGCCTCTCTGACAGTATTAACAGTGTTCCTAGAGGTTCAGGAAGAAAAGAAAAAAAGAAAAAAAGAAAGAAAAAGAAATCTTGCTCAAATTACATTATTATTGTTTTTACCTGGCACATTTCCTAAATCTAGCTGGAACTGAAAAAGCATGTGCCAAAATGCAATTTTGAAAAGTGCTCATTTTGTGGGTGTTTCTGCACTGCCTGGAATCAGGAAGTGGCAAAAGTCTTAAAATGTAAATGACTTCCCCTTTGAGCTTTCCAACCCAGTTTTATAGTATTATTTTGCCAAACATTATTGCTGCCCAAAGCTCTAATCCCGAGTCTCCTGAGATACAACTTCAAGTGAGATGGACTTACATGAAATCAAAGATTAATGAAGATTGGGGTGGGGAACGGAGACTGTGTCTCTGCTTCTGATTGCTGATACTGTCAAAACTTTGTATGAAATTTATAAGTCAAATGCCTTCAGGTAGAAGGGAAAAGAATTTAAGGGACAGATGAACCTTTTCCCTAGAGATCTTGAAGTCCTAAACTGGTTTACCAATCTTCTGTGACTTGAAAGAGTAAAGTGTCTCCTATCCATGTGTTATTTTTGAAATTGCATAGGTTAAATGGGGTCCACATAACTTGGTGATGAGAGAGCCCTTTAAAATAACTTTTCACATAGTGAAAATACCCCTTTTGACAAGTAACTCTTCAGACACACAGGCTGGGAGTCATACTTTAGTCACCACCCATGACCTCTCACTTATGACTTGTAGACACAGCTGTTTGTGAGTGATCTCTGATGAGCTGTTTTAACAAGAGAAGTTGAGCAAGTAACTTACAGGCTCTTGCTCATTAACTCCTTCCTTAAACTATGTCAGAGTCACAAAAAGCTGTCCTGAATTTAATAACGGTAGAATAGTACTTGTAGACCTTATGAAAAGGGATAAGCACAGAAAAAGAACGGAGAGAATTTCAAAAACAACCCTGTTTCATTAAAAATTTATTTATTCAAGTTTAATGTACTTTGAAATGAATTTGCATTTTTAAGGAACAGAATGTATTTTTATCTTCATCAAGGACATACCACCCCAGAAAGGTCACATATGTGCTGTGACAATGTCAAGTGGGTTCTGTCCAAAATTCGGCATGCTATTAAATTCTTGTTCCATAAAATGCTCAGGATAGCATCTTACCTTTATAATGTAACATGGTTTTTGATCAAAGACTTTTAAAATACATCTTGCGCTTCCAGCTCATTTATTCTGAATATACCCATTCTTAACTCTTATCAAATAAATACATGTAATACATTTCCTGAAAGTGCACAGAGTGAGAGAGATACGAAATTAATTTCTTTGCTTTTAAAATGATCTTAAATCCTCAATCTGTCATGTAAAATGTTGGACTTACAAACTTATAATTCCAGCTTTTTTGACAAGGAACTTATACCTTTTGTTTAAACCACATTGTATTATTTTAGAATATTTTCTGTTTTGTTGCTGTAGAGTAACAATATGTTAGACTCTTGAGAAAATTTAAATATTATTTAATTCAGTGTTCTACAAACTTTGGCCTGTGGGCCAGTCACTTGTTTTTATAAATATAGTTTATTGGAACCCAGATCCTCTCTCATTTATTTAAACAGTGTTTATGGCTGTGTTCATGCTATAGTGACTGAGTAGACGTGTTAGACGTGTTTCAAACAAAACCTCATGGCCTAACAGGCTTAAAACATTTACCGTATGGCCCTTTAATAAAAAGTTTGCCAGTCCATCAATTAGTGTATCTTCTACATTTCACAAAAAGGAAAAAACACAAAATATTTAACATTTTCCATTACTATTTAAGATAATACCAGGACAACAGATTATCATATTATAAAATCTTATTATGACTAAATAGATGCTGGTTTGCTTTACATTGATATATGTGTGAAAAAATTACTTTGTAGGCTTTACATCAACGTGGGGCTAAACTAGTGTATCCTCTAAGAAAAGAGAATTGTTTCTATGGTCTGTGTCAGAGGCTGGATGTAAAAGGCTCAAGGAAACTACAGCTGTATAGTAGTTAATGAATTTAAACATTATTTGTAAATCAAGCTATTGATCAGAAAAGAGGGAAGGACTTTAAAACAAGCTAGTCACATGTAATGAAAAATTCTGCCTCCCTCCTTACAACTCTCCTTGTAATGCCTCTGCTTTTTTCAGTCTAGTAATGACAAAAAGCAAACTGGACATTTGGAAGAGCAAGTGGAATAAACCTCAGATAAACCGGAAGCTGCCAGCTTTCTCACAGGGAGAGTAGAGCCATCCTTTAAGAAACCCTACAAAAGCATTTGACTTCAAGGTACCCAGAAGCCAAGATGTATAGGCACTGTCTTTAACTAAAAGACACCTGAAAAGAAATTTTAATGCCAGCTTAACTTTTGGTAAAATCATATTGTAGTGTCCATGAATGGTGCTCTGAGTTGTATAGCACAAAATTCATGTGAACATATATGACGGTACCATTTCTGAAATACCGGCACTCGCATTGTAACCAAATATTTCACAATAGGGAATAATAGAGTTTTACAAAATAGAAGTAATTACATACATAAAAGTATAGTTGGCATTACTGAACAATCATCACAGGCCCTTAAATGGGTGTTTCAGTTCATTGAAATTGAGATACTATAGAATGACCTCACTATTTTAATCATGGTTACCATAATTCCGTCCAGCACCAGTCTCAAAATCTTCTTTTGCATAAAATGTATTTCTAACTCCAAGTTATGTTTATACTTGAAACAAAGGTAGTTAGTATCATTAATCTTTTATAATCTTGAATTTCTTTTCTTTTTAGAATTTTATTGAGGTATAATTTGCATACAAAAAAACATATTTTCAATATACTGTTCAATGAGTTTTGACAACCGTGATCACCATCACAGTCAAGTTACAGAACATTTCTATCCCCTCAGAAAGCTCCCTCTTACTCTTTTGCAATTACTCCTCTATATGCCCAGAAAATAACTGGTCTGCTCTCAATCACCATAGATTAGCTCTGCCTTTTCTAGAAATTAACATAAATGAAATAAATCTGTATGTACTTTTTGTATCTGCCTTCTTTCACTTAGCATACTTTCTTGAGATCCATCCATGTTGCTATATATATTACTATATCATTTTCTTTATTACTGATGTTACTCCATTAGTGGACACACCACAGTTTGTTTACCCTGTTTACCCACTCACCTACTGATGGACATTTGGTTGCTCTTATTTGGGCTATTATGAATAATGCACCTATAAACATTCATGTAAAGTCTTTTTGAGAACATATGTTTTCATTTCTTTTTGGTAAATTACGAAGAGTAGAATTTTCATTTTAAGTATTCATCTGAAGTTTTTGATGTTTATTCTACTTTTTTTTCTGCCAGGGAACTCTGTTCTTTATTCTTCATATCCATGTTCCAATTCGTATTAATACTTATTGAGATAAAATAGGATGAAATGTGATGCATATACAACTATATGGTTAAAATTCACAAAAAGTGAAAAAGTATTTCTAAAATATCTGTTCTTTGCCGTTACATATCTACCAAATAGCTTCGTTAAAAACCTCACAACAAGTTGCAAACCTAGGAGACTCTGATTTACATGAATTCTTCTTTTATATGAACCTTCTTTTATTTGGGAAGGATTGCAGAACAAAAATGAAACTCATGGGGTTGTGCAAATTCTGAAAAGTAAATGTCTGCCCCAAGTGTGAAAGAGGTGAAACCCTCTGAGTGTTCTGGAATCTTTATGACACATTTTTTGACCTATATGGTACAAAACCTTATTTACAATTCTTGGCAGGAAAAAGAAAATATAACTAAGAGATTTGTGGGAAGATAACATTTAAATGTCTACTATCAAGATGACATGAGCTTAAATACCTAGAGGATGCCCTAGTTGAGCATAAGTACTTCTAGAAAACCAAAATTATCCCTAAAACTTGGAACACATTTTAAGTCAACAATACAACAATGTACTCAGGAATCAATAACAAATGAGTTCTCACATGTTAAGAATGTCAAAAATTATAAGGAAAATGAAATTTCTACCTTACTTGCAAGCTAACAATCCTGCCATAGTTTCTGGGTTCTAGAAGACATGAGACTCCTGGGTAACACCAAAAGTGTTATTATTCACAGCAATATCAGTAGCCAGAGTATCAACATTGTGCTAGCTTCATGAGCCTCAGTTCCCATAGAGAAAGAAATATGAAGAAAACCAGGTGACATCAAGCAGTACCTGCCTGCGTTATAAGTTGCATTATGGGAGTGATTCAGAGCTTAAGGAATCCAAGTATTTCTTAATGATAGTAAGCCTCCCTGACATTTGCCTCTAAAGGGAATGGTATCTTTATTACATCATACAATAAACACACTGGTCTTTCACATCAGGGATAGAGCCCCATCCACTAGAGTTTGCCATAATTTCTATGCTGTATCTTTCCTACCACTAACACTTTTTAACACCGTAAGGTCTGTCGAATTATATGACCCAAGCAGTATGTTGATTGCATTCACTGCAGTCTAGACCTAGTCTGGGCCCTACTCAAAGCTAATAGCTATCCAAATACTGGATATTTGGGCTGAGGTTGTATTGCCGGGTGTAGAATGGGCCGCCTCCAGAATGCAAGGAAGCCTGCAAGACTATTTTGTAGTATGGAAAACAAGATGCAGCCATTTGTCTTTCCCTTTGGAAAAATGTTGTAGCATAGCTCTGATCACCAGACCCTTTAAACCTTTACTGAATCTATGTAGGATTTATTTTTCACTGTCTGAAGTGTCTTATTAAGTTCGTCAGCTCACAAGCCACCTCTCACTTGCCCTGTTCAGTCACCAATGCAATGCAATAGTTCTCAAAAACAATCTTGTATCCCAGGATGAGGATGGGGTTTGTAATAGATCGGTAAAGCCATTAAAAAGGAAAGGAAGCAGAAATAGTGGTCCTTATCACATCTCCAT
Source organism: Alouatta palliata (assembly GCA_004027835.1). Classification (NCBI taxonomy): domain Eukaryota; kingdom Metazoa; phylum Chordata; class Mammalia; order Primates; family Atelidae; genus Alouatta; species Alouatta palliata. Next base: position 51,283 of record PVKV010010072.1, read on the forward strand.
TTAATTTGCCAGTCTGGCCTTTGCAGAAAGTAAATGGACCCTGGGAAATGACTGTAGACTACCTCATATTTAACCATGAGGTAGCCATGCTCACAGCTCTACCTTCCACACTATGACAGAATTTACCCCAGGGACCGGGGATCTAAGGTTGATGCTGGTACAACTGCCAGGTACACCAATTCCAACTCACAACCACCAGAACAGCATAGGAGAAGCCACCCCCATGATCCAATTACCTCCCACCAGGTTTCTCCGTTAACACCTGGGGATTACGTTCAACTGCCAGGTACATCAACTCCAACTCACAACCACCAGAACAGCATAGGAGAAGCCACCCCCATGATCCAGTTACCTCCCACCAGGTTTCTCCCTTAACCCCTGGGGATTATGTTCAAGATGAGACTTTGGTGAAGACACAAAGCTAAATTACATCACTATTATATGGAATTCTGATTAACATATGATTCTACATTACTATTTGCTATGCCTTAGTCAGAAGTTTAGATGCTCTAAGTTTCAACCAATTTGGAAATAAAATTTATACCTGGGCCCTTTTTAAACTTTTAGCTCAGACCCTTATGGCCCTTTTCAAAGTGAGTGTCTAAAAAGTTGAATCTCTTTACCCTGTCCCTTACCCCTTAATTTTCAGCTTGCTCTGTGCTAGCTTTCAGCCCTATGTCTCTAAGCGACTGGTACCACCTCCCCCATGAGACAATCCAGCAGTAGCAATAATGTCCACAAGGCCACCATGAAGCCAGTCTTTGGATTCTGAAGTGGCAGCTAAGGCCTCAAAGTGCCAGCTGTGGTCGTATGCATTTTTTAAAAGATGAGAATAGAGAATAGAAGTTACAGGCAAAACAAGTAAAGACTTGTGTATTTAGCCCTAGAAGGAAAAAGAAATAAGCAAATAATTCATCTTGGTCAAAGCATGCTCTGAAAAAATGTAGTACAACATGCAATAGAAGTTTCCATAAACTAAACTGTAATTATACAATCTGTACCTTAGGCTTGTTTGAGAATCACATGGATTTAGAGCATAACTATAGCTAAAATTTAAAGTCTGCATACACAAATAAGTAAAATAAATCAGTATTATTTTATTAATAAACTGGATGTTTATACACCAAGTATAAAGCACTGACTTCTGCCTCAGCTGGAGGAATTGTAAGTCAGTAATGCATCTTATAAATCAGGTGCATGAACCATCCATCATCTTCTGAGATTCTAAATCAGTCATGTTCACAAAGCAGTTGCATGACTTGGAAACAACTCCCTGGATGAATAAATCAGTCACTTCCAGATATATGAATAAGTGAGTTTGAAAATACGTATTGTGAACAATTTACTAAACACCCACCCCAAATTCCCATAGTACTGTAAGATGAAATGCATAAGAAATGCAAACGTTTTCCTGTGCCAAATAGTGGGGTTTTTTTGCTCAACAGCCAATGTATATGTTTATTAGGGTTTGCTAGTATTTGTGCTTGTAGTACCATTTCATTGTCCCCATATGTCAACAAAAAAAAACCTGTTTTTTCTCTTCTCTGTTCTCACAACACTTCTTGTCACAATAATGTATGAATTTTTCCACATCAAGCAATTCTCTGATGCTAACTGGGTGTTCTACAATTCAATTCAGTCTTGACACTTAACTTCAGTTACCACAGACCCCACAAGTTGAGTGGTCAGTTCCACAAGAATACCCCAACTTCAGGTGTCAGTCACAAGTAGCAGGTTCCTGGTTTTTCATAACGTCTGTCCAACCTAGTTAACATATTGGGGGTTCCCACAAACCCCTTCTCTGTTTTGTCATTTGCTAACTGCTCTTTCAGATGGAAGAGACAACTCGGGAATAGTCAGGTGGAAGAATGTATTGAGCAATAGATGTGGGGAGGGGCTGAGAACTTTCACACTCCCTTGGAATAGGCTACACCCCACGTGTTCACCAATCAGAAATCTCTCCAACCTCTGTTCTTTTGGGTTATTATGGAGGCATCATTACATAAGCATGATTGATTAAATCATTGGCCATCAGTGATTGGCTCAACTTTCAACCTCTCTTCTGACCCTGAAAGTCCAGGATTGAGACTAAAATTCCCAAACCTCTAATCACAGGATTGGTTCCCCTGGCAACCAACTCTCAGTCTGATCCTATCCAGGAGCCCACAGCCTTCTGTTATCTTATTACATACAAAAATTATGTAACAGTATCACTATCCCATACAGAAAATAGGTAAACCAACTTATTCACAATCATACCTTTAGACAGTGTCTTTTGAGATATATGGATATAAATGTATCAACCTCTGGAAATTATCTGAGAGAATGTTTCTGAAACTAGGTAAATTATTTCTTTGAGATTATTTATTTGAGAGAATGTTTTTGAAACTAGGCAAAGTAATGTAATTGTAATTCAAAGTAAATGTTAACCTAAATAATTATGTTCACAGAATACACTAATGTTCCAATTAGTTTATCTCAATTGTATTCATATAATCGTGTTTATGGTTACATAGTTTTTTATACATTTATTATTCTCACAGTTTTGTTAGTGGTTCTCACCATTTAATCGACAAAGAAAATATATAAGATAATTAAAATCCAAAAATCACATTGCAATTCAGCACAACTGGAATTCAGGTTTTCCATGTTCTATTTGTGTATTCTTTGTTTCACCACATTGCCGTTCATATATTTTACTGCTACTAGAAGGGTATAGATAATTTTTCATCTTTTTATAAATGTATAAAATTTACTGATTGGATTTTGCATTTGGGATGACAAATGGCTCATTTCTGGATAGATTCCTTATAAGTCATTACAAGTTCAATGACTTTTGTCATTGAACAGAAACCACTATTGAGTGATTGAATTTCATGTACCTCTAACTGTAATTCACCTGACTGCATAATCACAAATTACTGATAATTTAAAATCTATCCAAATGTGTCCACACATATTAGCTGATGATCAGGCCACTCCACAAGGAATGTGAGGCCACTCACTATCCTTATTCCTGTGGTTTAATGTCAGGGAAAGTTCACATAATTCTAGTTCTCATTATCAAACAGGCAGCTTATATAAAATCAATTCAGCATTTAGCAAGGAAAACTAATTTCCTGCCCTCATAAAGAGTACAACATTCAGTGTATACCATAAGAAATACTAATTAAAAGTCATTTTTATTTATTGACATGAGCATTACTTTGCCTTTTACCATTCAATTTTAGTTTCAGATATTTTTCATTAGAACTGTTGTTTTAATCAGCTTACAGATTGTGTTTTGGCAACTCTTTCCTTCTCATGTCAGTTATCATTTGGGGAAGAAAAAGTAAAAATTGTACTACAGAATTCACAGCATTAACTTCAAAATATGGCATTTAGAGTTAGATTCTTTTTGAGTTCCTGCTTGGTAATTCGCTAAAAATAACAATGATTCCTCCCTCATATCTCTGGAAGGGCTTTATTACACATTCATTAAATTGTGCTTAGGTAGCATAATTATATGGAGTTCAGCATATTTCAGTTTATCAACAGAGTGAGTCACTTGGGAACTGTAGAGACAATGTGATATTGGGCAAGATTGCTGGGAAGACAGAATTTGCTTCTATTTCCAGTTTAGGTGGTGTTTTTGTTTTTGTTTTATTTTGGGTATGTCAAGGATTCCTCTGGTCTCAGTTTCTCTGTCTTTGAATTGATAATTCAATTTCTTTCTTCGTGGTTCTTAAGAATATTGTGAGCAAGCATTAACGAAGTGGGTGTGCTCTGAGTTCCTCAGCTAAGACTACATAGGTCCAAAAGCTTGTGACTGAGCCACAAGAGGGTTCAGGGCTTCAGGATTCCATTTAGTGTATATATTTAAAGGAAAGTAACTTATTTTAGGAGTTGGGAATCCACTGCTTTTAAGATATCTTGGGTAAGTTATAACATTAACTTCAAACCTACTCCCTGTGTAGCTTTTCATTTCTCTTTTAAATTCCTATTGTTCTTTTCTTGGTAGTGAAAGCATGTATCTCATCTTTATGTTTGACAAACATATTCAGTAAATGCAATTCCCCAGGATAGTCATCACCATTATAGAATTTCTATGAAACTCTTAGATTTGATAAAGTTTACAGAGAACTTTAGCTCAAACTAAAATGTGTATGATCATTGTGCTATGCACATAGCAAATCCTTGGTAAACACAAGTTAAGTCTAGATTAAGTAGAGGATTTTTTAAAACAACAATTTTAATAGAAAGTTATTAATGAAGTTATATTTTGGTAAAGTGCACTAGTCCACCTGCTTTATGATATCTAAACATTCTAACATTTGTGACAGGATTTTTTTGTTGTTGTTTGTTTGTTTGTTTGTTTGTTTTCGAGACAGAATCTTGTTCTGTCACCCAGGCTAGAGTGCAGTGGTACAATCTTGGCTCACTGCAATGTCCACCTCCTGGGTTCAAATGATTCTCCTGCCTCAGCCTCCCAAGGAGCTGGGATTACAGATGCCCGCCACCACGCCCAGATAGTTTTTTTGTATTTTTAGTACAGCCAGGGTTTCACCATCTTGTCCAAGCTGGTCTCAAACTCTTGACTCTTTGATCCACCCACCGTGGCCTCACAAAGTGCTGGGATTACAGGCGTGAGTCATAGTACCCAGCCAGGATTTTATTTCTTAAGTCTCCACCTCCACCCCTACAATCCACGAAGCAGACGAAAATAATCATCATTTGCCACCATCGCGTCCATCTGGATGTCAGATGGAAGCAAAGAAATCCATAACCTTTTGAAAATAACTGAGGTGGCCTGGGTAGCATTTCTTAACGCAGCCTACAAAACCAGGTTTTAATATCCACATCTTTGAACTGTTACTAAGCAGATAATGGAGGCCACATTTTCCTCCACAGTCAATTACCACATCTTCTAATTCATTATTCTTTAAGTACTTCAAGATAGTTACAATAGAATTAAATTTTATGTCATGCTCTTCATCATCCAGCAAAGTACATTGCAGAATCATCTCTAAGCCTTTGACCTTTTCCCAATGAAAACATTTCCCTTGCCTGTACTTTCACTCTGAATCGTCAGCCTATGTCAACCTATGCTTCACTCTGAACTGTTACTCTTGGAATGCCTGCCAAAGACAAAGGGAAAAAAGGAAAATGGAGGAAATGGGAAAAAGAAATGGAACATTAAGCAAAAGCAGCATAGCTCCAAGAAAATCCTTAGAAGAATATAAAACAATTTGTCAGTTCTTAAAATTAAATGCAATCTATCAAATATCATCCCAGAATATTAACGCCTTGAGAAAAGCTTGACATAATTCCTGGATATTTTGGAGTCAGCAGTATAATATCAGTCCTCCCTGCTCCAGGTTCATTACAGGATTGCAATTCTTGATTATTTATGGTTTTGGGTCATGTAACTAGTCTGGCAAATGAGGTGTGAGCGAAACTGAAGTGTGTCACTTCTCAGCTATAGTGAGACTCTACAGAGTAGTCTTTTCCCTCTGCTAGAAAAGGCAATATTCATTATGTGGCTGTTCAATTAGCCAGAGTACCTGAGAACCCATGATAAGTACCTGGCAACGTGCAATTGTCAAGGAACATGGGTAAGAAATCAACCTTTATTCTTTTAAGGCACTGAGATTTAAAGTTGTGTTTTATGGCAGCACAACCCACACTATTCTGGCTTTATAGATAGTCATCTTTGTTAAGAATAATGAAAGGAAAGTTCTCAGCAAGTACTTTTTAATGCTTTGAGAAACTTTCAACTTGCATTTGCTCTAGTACTCAGACCTTTATTTGACGTAAAATAAACAGATGGCTTAAACTCATACAATAATGCTTGCTCATTAGATTTGTGGGGATAATATGAATTATTCTCATATAGTTATTTATTGAACATTTTATGGTATTCATTAGATTTATTCAGTAGCTTCATCTATTTTTAGAACATAAGTTAGTTCTAGCATAAAAAATTTCTATTCCTTACATAATGAAATGGGTTCACTTGTTCCCAGGTGGCTGATTTGTCTCATATGATATGATGTTACACAAAGCTGCACCATTCTTCCCTGTTAATTCCATATTTGGCATACTACAACATAAGAAGTCAGGCAAAAACTTCAGTGAGGAGAAATCTTGAGTCTCCACCATTATCCCCACTTTGTTTATGAGTTCAATGGTCATGAACTGGAAGAGCTGAAGAAAGAAACAGACATCCACAGTGTGGATCATGTGATCTACCTGAACAAGAGTCTGCTCAGAAGTAACCTTTAGATGATCATTTACATGAAAGGCAAATAATCTCCCATGCTGGGATTATCTCAAGAGATCCATTCATGAGTCTTCTCCCGAGATCTTTTTTGTCACCAATATTATAACTTACTCTCTGAATCCCTATCCACGTAGCCTAAGAAATTCTTCCCTGTTCATAAATTATGGCAGACCTGTATTTCTGACAATTTCTCCAGTTGCAAAGTCTTCCACTTTGGCCTTTCTAACATAGATAATTTTTATCCTTTCTGATAATACAGATTAAGTAGGGAATTAAAGAACTGTTCATCCACTTCAGTTCTAGAAATGGAATGATCAGTTAGCTATTGCCAAAAATAACTGCAGATCAAAGCACTTGTATGACCGCTTTGGCTCTGCTGCCTGTTAGAGTAACTATTAGAATCTGTCCCTTTTCATTAAGTGCTGCTACTTTGCCTCTGTTACCAAGGGATTCTATAACCCCACTGAAATCAGACTGTCTGTTTCAGTGTCACCATTTCTCATCTTTTTCCTTTGCCTTACGAGAATTGGCACTACAGGGTTTTCAGTAATGTATTTATCTATACTAATTTATTTCTCAATTCTGTGGGGAAGGGACTATAAACCAGGATCTCTCAGAAAACAGAACTACAGGATAACTGAGTCAATTACCTCTCAAAAAAAAGTTACTTCAGCTATTCTATTTCCCCAAGATTTTGTTTCCCAAGTTTCTACGTTATACTAAGGGAATTCTGACATCTCTATTTCTTTTTTTTTTTAAATAATACTGCCTTTTATTTTAGATTCAGGCAGTACATGTACAGGTTTGTTACATGGATATATTGTGTGATGCTGAGATTTGGGGTACAAATGATCCCACCCAAGGACTGATCATGGTACCCAGTGGTTAACTTTCCAATCTGTGACCACTCCTTCCCTCCCTCCTCTAGTAGTTTCCAGTGTCTACTGTTGCCATCTTTATGTCCATGAGTGACCAATGTTTAGCTCCCACTTAAAAGTAAGGAGATGCAGTATTTGGTTTTCTCTTCATGTGTTAATTTCTTTAGGATGATCACCTCTCACTGCGTTCATGTTGCTGCAAAAGACATGATTTTGTTTTTCGTGGCTGTGTAGTGTTCCATGTTATATATGTACTGCATTTTTTATCCAATCCACTGTTGATGGAGACCTAGGTGAATTCTATGTCTTTGCTAATGTGAAGAGTGCTAGAGTGAAGAGACGAGTGCACTGGATCTCAGTTTCATTCATCATAGGCCAATATGGAGCCCAAGTTTTAATCAATCCACTGAGAAAACATTTAGCCACACTCCCATTTGCTCAAACTAGAACTCTCAATCAAGAAACTTGACTTAAGTATGCTCTAGTTGTATAAGCCCATATTAACAACAACAAGCAAAAAGTCTATCCAAATATGATATCCTTCCCATCCTTGTCTATAATCTCAGAGGATATTTTCATAAATTATCCAGATTTTTTCTTGCTATATTAGCAAAATGTTGCAATTATTTTTGGTGTGGAACCTGCTTTATTTTGTAAATGACTCCCTAGGTTGTATTGAAACCTAGACACAATTTATAGGCCTTGAGGCCAAAAAATGGAAGTAGACATATTGAAATGAGAAGAATGTGAGTTTCCTTGCAAGATAATTATTTCAAGTGAGGCATTTACCAGATGCAGAAAGAACTATACATATAAGCTAGAAAAGGAGAGGTTGCTTCTACTGGCATAGGAAGCAGACTGATGGGAGATTCAGGGAATCCACAGTTGTACAGTTCACCAAAGTTACTAACTTTCCAGATCCTTCTCATTTTCAATAAATGATTTAATTTTCACTCAAGAGAATTAATGTAGCTATGAATCTAATCTGCAGTACAAATCAACTACCCTAGTACAGTAAGTTTGATGAATGTGGGGACTGATTACAAAAAAAAAACAAAAAACAATGAGGTGGCAGTAGCACACGATGAGCTTAAGATAAGCATTATCTGGGCAACACCTTGCCAGGTTTTCGGGTGGAGGAAAGACCTCAGAGCATGAGAACATCCAGGAGATAAAGCACAGGGACCACTGTTCACAGTGAAACAAGGGCAAGAGAACTCCTCGGAGAAAAATAGAGATCAGAGAGGAGGCTTACATCTTAGGTAATGTTGTTCAGCAGTCCTACAGTGAATCTCTGGGGAGTCCAATACTTCCAAAGGTTAGCACTGGCATCTTTTATATCTACAGGATTTATCTTATCTCTGACTAGTAAGTGTTGGTACATTTTCATGGACTATGGAAAGCCAAGAGGATCTAAATGGTTAAAAATCTCCATATTTAGGTGTATGTTTAAAACAATTGGATATATATAAGTTAGAGTTCAGATATCAAACTTTTGAGTTAACAGACTCAGCCTGTTATAAAGAAGTAAACAACGTATGGTCAATAGGCAGAGGCCATCTTGGGCTCCTTTGTATGAAACCAAGAAACCAGAAAGCTTCTGAATTTGTACTTCTTCAACTCTGCTGATGTAAGAGATAAGATATCATCTTAAGGCAATCACAGAAATGTCTTGGTTCCTTGGAGATATTTTGATGCATTCAGTACAGTTTGAGGTAGCCATTCCACCCACAGTCTTTTTATGCTTGAACTACCATTAACGGACTGTCACCGTAGTCATTCAATCTAGACAGCTTTGTCTTTTACATAGCTTCATTCTAGGATTATCACAAGACATAATTTAAATGTTTTACCACTGGTTGTCATGGAAACAAATCCCAACTTTTAATGATAATTAGACCCTGGCCACATAGTCAAGCAAATATTAAGATTTCTTTAAATATTGATTACCGAAACTACTTGATGAAGCAATCACTGTGTAACTCAAATTTCACCTGCATGTAGACAACAGAATTCTGCTAGTCTGAAATATTTGTGTCCCCTAAAATGTATATGTTGAAATCCTACCTCCAAGGTGATGTTATTAGGAGGTAGGGCTTTTCAGAGGTAATTTGGTCATGAGGGCAGACAGTGTCCTCATTAATGGGGTTAGTGACCTTACAAAGAGATTTAAAAACCTCATTTGTCACTTCCACCATGTGAGGATGCAATGAGAAGATACCTTCTATGAACCAAAAAGTGAGCTCTCACCGCATAGTGAATTAGCTAGCACGTTGATCTTGGATTTCCCAGGCTCCATGAATGTAAGAAGTAAATTTCTGCTGTATATAAGTTACCCAGTCTCTAGGGTTATTTTTTGTGAGAGCACCAGAAATGGACTAACAAAAATTCATTCTAGTTAGTTCAAGTAGATGAGAGCTAACAGAGGAAATCAGATGAATAAAAAATTGTAGGAAAGGACACAGCAAGATGGCCAAATAGAAGACTTGACCTATTATCCCTCCCATAGGAACACCAATTTAACAACTATCTCCACAAAAAAAAAAAAAAAAATCTTCGTAAGAACCAAAGATCAAGTGAGCAATCACAGTACTTCGTTTTAACTTCATATTACTGAAAGGTGCACTGAATAGGGTAGAAAAGACAGTCTTGAATTACAGACGGCACCCTTCCCCTATGTCCTGGCAGTGACTGCATGGTGTACAGAGAAATCTGTGTCGCTGGGGAAGGGCCAGCACAGCAGCTATGGGACTCTGTGTTGAACTAAGTGCTGTCCTATCACAGCAGAAAGCAAAACCAGGCTAAAATCAGCTGACACCCACCCCTGGAGGAAGCATCTACACCACCCCTAGCTAGAGGATAATCCCCATCTCAGCGGTCAGAACTCAAATTTTGGCAAGCCTTGCCATCACAGGCTGAAGTGCTCTGTGGTCCTCAATAAATCTGAAAAGCAATCTAGACCGCAATAACTGCAATTCCTAGCCAAGTCCGAGTGCTGTGCTGAACACAGAGCCAGTGGACATGTAACACCAGCAAGGGTAGCTAAGAAAGTGCTTGCACCTCCCCTTCCTCAACCCCAGGCAGCACAACTTGCAGCAACAAAAGTGACTCATTCTTTTGGCTTGAGAAGAAGAAAGAGAAGAATAAAAAGGACTTTGTCTTGTGTCTTTGATACCGTTTCAGCCACAGTAGGCTACAGCTCTGGGCACAGTTGTAAGGCCCTCATTCCAGGCCATAGCTCCCAGATGATGTATCTAGACATACCCTGGGCCAGAAGGGAACCTGATGCTTTCAAGGAAAAAACCCAGTCCCGGCAGGATTCACCACCTGCTGACTAAAGAGCCGTTGAAGCCTGAAGAACCAGAAGTAATAAGCAAGTAGGATGCTGTAGGCCTTGGGTGAGACTCAGATGTGCTGGCTTCAGGTACTAGCTTGGCCTCAGTGGGGTAAAGCACCAATTAGGTTCTTGGGGTCCTCTGAGTTCAGGCCTTGGCTCTTGGACAGCATTTCTGGACATGCTCTGGGCCACAGAGTACAATATTCAATGTATATAAGAAATACTAATTATAAGTCATTTTTATTTATTGGACCTTGGCTCTTGGACAGCATTTCTGGACATGCCCAGGGCAGAGAAGAGCCCACTGCCATTAACAATGAGTCCCAGGTCTGGCAGCATCCACCACCAGCTGATTGAAGAGCCCTTAGGCCTTAAAGGAACATCAGCAGTATCCTGGAAGTAACCCCAATGGGTCTGTGGTGGTGGTGGCCCTGGAGAGAGGCTCCTATGCCTGTGCAAAGGACTGCATCTTGTGGTTGAGAGCCACAGTACATTCAGCTGCAGTACAATAGAACACCAGGTTGAATTCTAAGGTTTTATTTTGCTCTAGTCCCTAGCTCCTGGATATCACCTCTGGACCTGCCTGGGGCCTGAGGGAGCTCACCACCCTAAAGGGAAGCAAACAAGCCTGGCTATCTTTACCACCTGCTGATTGAAGAACCCTAGGGCCTTGAGCATACATAGGTGGTAGCCAGGTAGTTGTTACACCAGACCATGGGCAGCACCCAGTGCTGTGCTGGCTTCAGGTCTGACCCAGTCCCAGTGGTGGTGGACACAGGGTATTAGTGTCACTCCACCCCCAGCTACAGGCAGCTCAGTACAGAAAGAGAGACTTCATTTGCTTGGGATAAATTATGGGTAAAAAACAAGAGTCTTTGTTTGGTAATCCAGAGAAATGTTATGGATGTCATCCAAGACCACCAAGATGCTATGTTTACAAGTCTCCAAGAACCACAGCATTACTGGGCTTGGGGTGCCTACCAATGCAGATATAACTTAGATCACAACAACCAAGTCCCTTGGAACAGCTGGAAAGCCTTCCAGAGGACAAGTACAGACGAGCCCAGAACGAAAAGACTACATTAATTCCCAGACACTGACAAATATCTATAAGCATCAAGATCATTCAAAAAAATCATGACCTCACCACACGGAATAAATAAGACACCAGGGACCAATTCTGGAGAAACAGAGATGTATAATCTTTCAGACAGAGAACTCAAAATTAGCTGCTTTGAGGAAACTCAAAAAAATCCAAGATAACACAGGGAAGGAATTTAGAATTTTTTCAGATAAATTTAACAAAGAGATTAAAATAATTAAAAAGAATCAAGCAGAAATTCCAGAGTTGAAAAATGCAACTGACATACTGAAGAATCTCTCAAAGTTTCTAAATAGCAAAATTAATCAAGCAGAAGAATTAGTGAGCTTGAAGAGAGGGTATTTGAAATACATACACAGTCAAAGGAGACAAAAGAAAAAAGAATAGCCCGGCAAAGTGGCTCACGCTGGTAATCCCAGCACTTTGGGAGGCCAAGGTGGGTGGATCACGAGGTCAAGAGATTGAGACCATTCTGGCCAACATGGTGAAACCCCATCTCTACTAAAAATACAAAAAATTAGTCAGGCATGGTGGTGCATGCTTGTAGTCCCAGCTACTCAGGCTGAAGCAGAAGAATTACTTGAACCTGGAGACGAAGGTTGCAGTGAGGCGAGACTGCGCCACTGCACTCCAGCCTGGTATCACAGACAGACTCCATCTCAAAAAAAAAAAAAAAGAAAAAAAGAATGAAGCATGCCCACAGTACCTAGATTTAGTCTCAAATGGGCAAATCTATGAGTTCTTGGCCTTAAAGAAGAGGTATAGAAAGAGACCAGAGTAGAAAGTTTATTCAAAGCGATAATAACAGAGACCTTCCAAAATCAATGGAAAGATATTAGTATTCAAGCACAAGAACACCAAGCAGATTTAACCCAAAAAAGATACCTCAAGGCATTTAATAATCAAAACCCAAGAACAAGAAAAAAGAAAATATTCAAAAGTAGTGAGAGAAAAGAATCAAATAACAACCAATGAAGTTCCAACACACATGGCAGCAGACTTTTCAGTGGAAACCTCACAGGCCAGAGTGGCATGAGATATTTAAAGTGCTGAAGAACAAAACTTTTACCCTAGAATTGTATATCCAGTAAAAAATATCCATCAAACATGATGGAGAAATAAAGACGTTCTCAGATAAACAAAAGCTAAGGAATTTCACCAACATCAGGACTATTCTACAAGAAATGCTAAAAAGGGTTCTTTAATTAGAAAAAAAAGGATGGTAATGAGCAATAATAAATCACCTGAAGGTATAAGGAACTCATTGGTAATTCATAGTACCCCGAATAACACAAACTGTTATAATACTGTAACTGTGGTATCTAAATCACTCTTAAGTAGAAAGACTAAATGATAAACTAATCAAAACTAATAACGACAGCAACTTTCCAGTATGTAGACATTACAATAAGATGTAAATAGAAACAACAAAATGTTAAGAAGCAGCAGGGGACAAAGTTAAAGGGTAAAGTTATTAGTAGTTTTATTTTTCCTTGTTTGTCTCTTTATGCTATCAGTGTTGTCTTTAGTTTAAAATAATGGGTTATAAGACAGTATTTGCAAGACTCATGATAAACTCAAACCAAAAAGTAGACAACACAAACACACACAAAAAAAGTGAGAAATTAAATTCTACCACCAGAAAAAAAAAATCTATTCCTTCTTTTCTTCCTGTTTTCTACCAGAAAACAAAAAGCAAAATGTCAAAGTTCTTAGTTATTAATATCATTGAATGCAAGTAGACTAAACTCTTCAATCAAACATAGAGTAACTGAATGGATTAACAACAAAGACCCAGTAATCTGTTGCCTACAAGAAACACATTTCACCTATAAAGACACACAAATTGAAAATAAAGACATGGCAAAAGACATTCCTTGTCAACAGAAACCAAAGAAGAGCAGCAGTAGCTATATTTATATCAGACAAAGTAGATTTCAAGGCAAAAATGATAAGAAGAGACTAAAACAGTCATTATATAATGATAAATTGGTCAACTCATCAGTATGACACAACAATTATATAACAAATATATTAGATTTACATGCACCCAATATTAAGCACCAGTTATATCAAGCAAATATTATTAGAGCTAGAGAGAGAGATAAAACCCAATAAAATAATAGCTGGAGACTTCAACATTCCACTTTCAGCATTGGACAAATCATCCAGACAGAAAATAAACAAAGACACGTTGGACTTAATCTGCACTATACATGAAATGCATCTAATAGATATTTACAGAACATTTCACCCAATGACTACAGAATACATGTTCTTCTTCTCAGCAAATGGATCACTCTCAAGGCCCAACCATATATTAAGTCATAAAATAAGTCTTAAACACTAAAAAAAAAAAAGAAATAATAATAATAATAATAATATTAAGTATCTTATCTGAACACAATGGAAAAAAATGAGAAATCAATAAGAATAATTTCAGAAACTATACAAAGACATGGAAATTAAGCAATATGCTCCTGAATGACCAGTGGGTCAATGAAGACAATAAGAATGAAACTGAAAAATTTCTTGAAACAAATGATAGCAGAAACACAACATCCCAGAACCTACGGGATACAATGAAGGCAGTACTAACAGGGAAGTTTACAGCTGTAAGTGCTTACCACAAAAAAGAAAAATACTTCAAAATTGGCCTAACAATGCATCTTAAGAACTAGAATAGTAAGAACAAATCAAACCAAAAATTAGTCGAAGAGAAGAAATAATAAAGATCAGAGCAGAAATAAATGACAGTGAAGACAACAATACAAAACATCAACAAAAAAGCTAGTTTTTTTGGAAAGATAAACAAAATTGACTAACCTTTAGACAAATGAACTAAGAAAAAAAGAGAGAAGACCCAAATAAATAAAATCAGAGATAAAAAGGTGACATTACAACTGATACCACAGAAATCTAAAGGATAATTAGTGGCTACTATGAGCAACTATAGGCCAGTAAATTGGTATTTTGATAGGGATTGCACTGAATCTGTAGATTGCTTTATGTAATATGTAGTCTCTTCAATCAGTGGTTCCGGGAAAATTGGATTTCTATATGCAAAAGAATGAAACTTTATCCTTATTTCTAGACATATACAAAAAGCAAATCAAAAAGGATTAAAAACTTAAATCTAGGCCCTCAAATTATGAAACTACTGAAGGAAAACATAGAGGAAACTCTCTAGGACATCGGACTGGCAAAGATGTCTTGAGTAATATGCAAGCACAGGAAATTAAAGCAAAAATGAACAAATGAGGTTACACCAAGTTAAAAAGCTTCTGCACAGCAAAGGAGACAAGCAACAACATGAAGAGAGAACACTCAGAATATAAGAAAATATTTGCAAATGACCCATCTGATAAGGAATTAATAACCAGAATATATAAGGAGTTCAAACAACTCTCTAGGAAAAAATCTAACATTCCAATTTTAAAATGGGCAAAAGATCTGAATAAACATTTCTCAAAAGAAGACATATATATGGCAAACAGATATATGAAAAGGTACTCAACATAACTGATCATCATAGAAATGCAAATCAAAACTACAATGAGATATCATCTCACCCCAGTTAAAATGACTTTTATCCAAAAGTCTGGCAAGAACAAATGTTAGAGAAGTTGTGGAGCAAAAGGAACCCTTGTACTCTATTACTGGGAATGTAAGTTAGTACAATCACCGTGAAGAAGAGTTTGGACATTTCTCAAAACGCTAAAACTAGAGGTACTATACAATCCAGCAATCTCATTGCTAGGTATATCACCAAAAGAAAAGAAATGCATATATCAAACAGAATCTACACTCCCATGTATATTGCAGCACTAAGTCATAACAGTGACTTGGAACAACCTAAGTGTGAATCAATAGATGAATGGATAAAGAAAATGTGGCATACCATCAATGATAGACTGGATTAAAAAAATGTGGCACATATACATCATGAAATACTATGCAGCCATAAGAAAGGATAAGTTCATGTCTTTTGCAGGGAGGAAACCATCATTCTCAGCAAACTAACACAAGAACAGAAAACCAAATACCACATGTTCTTACTCATAAGTGGGAGTCAAACAATGAGAACACATGGACGCAGGGAGGGGAACATCACACACCGGGGTCTGTCCAGTGGGTGGGAGGCTACGGGAGGGATAACATTAGGAGAAATACCTAATGTAGATGACAGGGTGACGGATGCAGCAAACTATCATGGCACATGATATGTATGCAACAACCTGCATGTTCTGCACATGTACCTTAAAATGTAAAGTGTAATTTATAAAAAAGAAAAAGAAAATGTGGCATATATAGACAGTGGAGCACTATTCAGCCATAAAAAATAATGTGATCTAGTCATTTACAACGACATGGATAGAACTGGAGGTTATCATGTTGAGTGCAAAAAGCCAGGCACAGAAAGACAAACATCACATGTTCTCACTGATTTGTGGGACCTAAAAATTGAAACAATTGGATTCATGGAGATAGAGAGTAGAAGGTGGTTACCAGAGGCTGGCAAGGGTAGTGAGGCTTGGTGGGAGGTGGGAGGGAGTAGGGATGGTTAACGTATACAAAAACTTTTTAGAAAGAATGAATAAGAACTAGTATTCGATAGCACAGCAGGGTGAGGATAGTCAATAATAATTTACTTGTACATTTAAAAATAACAAAAATATTGATTGGATTGTTTGCAACACAAAAGATAAGCACTTGAGGTGATGGATACTCCATTTTTCATGTGATTTCTACACATTTCATGCCTGTATCAAAATATCTCATGTATCCACAAAAAAATAAAAAAATAAATAAAAACTGTAAAGGAGCAAGCTCTACACTAAGTTCTGAGAAACAATTCCCACTTTCCAGCATCCCTCTGCCTCAATCATGTAAGAGCACTAATATGGAAGGCTGAAGGCTGAACGCTGCGGCTGCTCCTGAGTGTAAAACCACTCTACTTGTGTCATGATCTAGGACAGAAAACATAAGAATGCTTTACCGACCGGGCACGGTGGCTCACGCCTGTAATCCCAGCACTTTGGGAGGCCGAGGCGGGTGGATCATGAGGTCAAGAGATCAAGACCATCCTGGTCAACGTGGTGAAACCCCATCTCTACTAAAAATACAAAAATTAGCTGGACGTGGTGGCGTGCGCCTGTAGTCCCAGCTACTCAGGAGGCTGAGGCAGGAGAATTGCTTGAACCCAGGAGGCGGAGGTTGCGGTGAGCCGAGATTGCGCCATTGCACTCCAGCCTGGGCGACAAGAGCGAAACTCCGTCTCAAAAAAAATAAATAAATAAAATAATAAAAAATAAAAAAAAAAGAATGCTTACCACTCTATCTCAACACGACTCAGGTCATAATGTTTCTGGAGACTGTATCTGATTCATTCCTTCATTTGTTCCATCTTATAATACCTACCATGTACTTTATTACTATTCAAGGTGTTAGAGATACAGCAGTGAACAAAATAAACAAATTCCTTCTCTGTAGAGGCAGGCAATAAACAAATTTTACGATATAAAATTCTTTAGGTAGTAGGCCATGTGGTAACAAATGATTTTAAGAAAATTAGGATAAGGGGGAAAAGTAGTATTAGAAAAGGTGGTATTATTATTCTATTTACTTCTATCAAAGAAAACCACAATGACGTATGGTAATTATGGTAACAATTGAGAAGAAACCTGAAAGAAGTAAGGAAGCAAGCCATAAAGATACCTGGAAGAATAATATTCTAGGAAGGAAAAAGAATGCCTTTAAAGGCTCTAAGGCAGGTATGTGCCTGGTATGTTTCAAGAAACAGCAAATAAGTACAGTTGAGGAGGGACAACGTCAGCAAAAGAGTGAGCGGAAGATCATGAGGTTAGAGTGGCCCTGAGTAGTCTGGATTGGGTTGTGCTTTTTATATCATTCTAAGAACTTCAGCTGCCTTTCTGCATGAAATACAAAAACATTGAGAGGCTCCAAGTGAAAGAGTGACATAACTTGACTGACATTTTTAATAATTTCATTCTAACTGCTCTTTGGAGGATAAACTAGTTGGGTCAGCAAAGAAACAGAGAAAGCAGTAAAGAGGCTACAGTAATCCAGTGAAGAAGTTATGATTCATTGGACCAGGATAGTGACAATGAAAGTAGGAAGTTGCAGTTTCTGAATGTATTTTGAAGGTGGAGTCTATAGGATTTGTTGTCAAATGTAAGAGAAAATTATAAGTCGAGAATGACGTCAACATTTTCAGCCTGACAAACTAAAAAGATAAAATTGTCACTAACTGAGATGATGAAGATGGAAAGTAGAACATGTTTACAGTAAGGGAAATTCTGAGAGTTCCATTTTTAACACGTTAAATTTAAGAAACATAACAGACATCCAGTAGAAATGTTAAGTTGGTGGTTGGATATATATTTGGAGTTCATGGGAGAAGACAAGTCTGGAGATATAAATTTGGGATTTATCAACATTCACAAAATATTTAAAGCCATGAACTAGATAATATCACCTAGGAGCGAGTGAGAACAGAAAGAGGAAGAGACCCGGGAACTGAGCTGCTAGATACTCCACGGTTTAGCATTATGGGAACGGAGGAGAACCTGGCAAGTGAAACAAAGAAAAACACCAAGAGTCATATTCCAAATGCTAAGTAAAGAACAAGTTTCAAGAGAAAGTGATATACTGTTGACAAGTGAAATAAAACAAGAACAGTGAATTGACCATTAGATATAGCTGTGTTGAAATTATTGGTGATGTTGACAATTGGATGGAAGGTTGATTAGAGTAGATGAAAGAGAAAATGAAGTAAAAGAAACAGTAGACAACATAGTCAACTCTTTCAAAGGGCTATAGCTGAAGGAGGCGTGGGTCAAATGAGTTTTAAAATAAATGATATAGAATATTTATATTTTGGTTTAATGATCAGTATAGAGTGAAAATTTGGTGATGTCAGAGAGAAAGAGAAACAAAAGTAAGAGAATATGTTTGGGAAGTCGAAAGTTCAGAGAAAGCAAGTCAAATTCATCCAGTCTAGCGGGAGACAAGTATATGGTGATAGTTTGGAAAACCTTTTTTGATTGCTTCTATTTTCTCAGTGAACTAAGAGTGAGGATGTGGGGGGGATGGAAGAATGTCATTTTTGAGGTTTGAGAAAAGAAAACATGTTATATCCCATCTAAGTTAGAGTAAATAAAATGGTGAAACACAGAATTTCAAGGCAGCACAAAGTGCAGTTGGGGTCATGAATTTAAGTAAGAGTAGTCAGCATGGTCGTTTGATTTTCTACAATCATTTTTACTACTCACGTGCTGGCAAAGTTTACAGAGCACTGGATATAACTGGCATTAGTACTTTTCCAAGTGAGTATGAAAGAGGAATAGAGAAGCCAGACAGTGGAAGTCACAAGCAAAAGTGTTCTTAGAAAGATGAACTGTGCAGTAATCGCAGGAAATTGATAGTATCGTTGGATTTTGTCTTAGTCATAGAAGATTCCTGCAGTGGGATAATAGAAGCAACGTGCTAAACCGATAAGAAATTGGAAGTTCTCTGGAACTGTGAACCCAAACATGTTGAAAAGATTATCTACAAAGATATTGAAATAATTTGAGTTACAAAATATGCCGTGTTAGAAGGAATGACAAGAAAGCCAGGAACTGAAACCACCAATGTCAGGAGTGACTCCAGGGTCTGAGAGTGGCTGCAATAAGAAGAGATGATGGGTAATATATTTTGAATGATGCAGTTATAATACTGGAATTGAGATGCTTCAAACGAGTCTGCGAAAACTAATTTTAAGCTTTCTAGCCTTTGTACACCAGAATGGATTTGGAACAAATGTTAGTAAGCGAGTCCAAGTGTCCACCACAAATCGCACTAAATTATATGCAGAATTCTGTGTATATGTATATTTAGGGTATTTTAGAGGATGTAGGTTTATAGCTTTATTTATATTTTTCATTATTTCGTGATTTGGGAAGTTTTTATAAACATTTATAAATGTTAAATTTAATAAAACATTTATTAGCTGCATATTTGCCACTGTTTTGAAATCGAGTCCCAAATTTGTGTAAAACAGAATCGTTATCAAAAGACTTCTTAGATCCTGGTTCTTACGGAGTAGGTACGAGGATAATTGTGACTGGAAAAGTCATGTTACAAGGTTAGTTTGGGTAAGTGCTAGTTGGAGCAAAAGGAACATGCTATAGAATTATAATTGAAGGCCGGGCGCGGTGGCTCACGCCTGTAATCCCAGCACTTTGGGAGGCCTAGGTGGGTGGATCACGAGGTCAAGAGATCGAGACCATCCTGGTCAACATGGTGAAACCCCGTCTCTACTAAAAGTACAAAAATTAGCTGGGCATGGTGGCATGTGCCTGTAGTCCCAGCTACTCGGGAGGCTGAGGCAGGAGAATTGCTTGAACCCAGGAGGCGGAGGTTGCGGTGAGCCAAGATCGCGCCATTGCACTCCAGCCTGGGTAATAAGAGCGAAACTCTGTCTCAAAAAAAAAAAAAAAAAAAAAAAGAATTATAATTGAAGAAGTTGTTCATTATAGCTAGATGTCTCAAGAAACCTTTATGAAAACAGTAACCTTGAATTGGAACTTAAAGAAAAGTCTTCCATAAATAAAAAGAAGTACAAGTCAAGCTCAACAAAGGGTATTTACAAAGTCATAGAAGCCCAGGATTTCCTTCTGTCCTCCAGAATGACAATAAACATAAACGACTGAATTTTAGAGTTCCTTGAAAGGATGCGGTAGAAGATGAGTTTCTCATTTTGCCATTTCAGGAATTGTTTGGAATACTACATACGGGCATAGAGACTTCTGTAGACAGCAGGAAACCACTGAATATTACTTGAGACTACAAGTGACATGTGATATGATCCAACCCATGATTTAAGGGAAAAAATTCCAATAGCAATGCATAAGATGAATTAGCGGCTGGGCACGGTGGCTCACGCCTGTAATTCCAGCACTGTGGGAGGCCGAGGCGGGCAGATCACCTGAGGTCAGGAGTTCAAGATCAGCCTGGCCAACATAATGAAACACCATCTCTACTAATAACACAAAAAATAGCCAGGCATGGTGGCACATGCCTGTAATCCCAGCTACTCAGGAGGCTAAGGGACAAGAATTGCTTGAATCCAGGAGGCGGAGGTTGCAGTGAACCAATATTGCACCATGGCACTCCAGCCTGGTCAAGAACGAAACTCCATCTCAAAAAAAAAAAAAAGATGAATTAGAAAATCAGGAGATTAGAGGTAGGCAGATTGTCATATGACTCATGCAATAGTATGGATTTAAAATTGTGAGATTTAAATTAATATGATAGTAGTGAGCTGTTCACAAAAGGACACACACATTAAAAAAAAAAAAAAACATAGGATAAAATCTGTAGTACCTGGCTGCGATAAACTAGCTTGGGTGGAGGGAGGGTAAAAGATTGAAGAAACGAGAAGAAAAAAATGACTATAATTTTAGTTTTTTGAGACTTGGTCACTGATAATGCCATTACCAGAGAAGATACGCAGTATGAAAGAGAATTTCAGTCGATGCTGAGTTAAAGTGTTCGTCTTAGTACATTTTAATATTTAAAAATGTTTAATCTTAATATATTTCTCTAGGTTAGCAGGAAAATTAGGTTTGGAGTTCAGGAGTCAGGAATAGAAATACAGATTTCATGGTTCTGCACAAATTTTAGATTGTCTTTTCCCATTTCTATGAGGAATATTATTGGTATTTGAATAGGAATTGCATTGAACCTGTAGATAGCTCTGGATAGTATGACATTTTAACAATATTCATTCTTCCAGTCCAGGAATGCAAGATATCTTTCCACTTATTTGTATCCTCTTTTTTTCATCAATAATTTTTGGTTTGCAGTGCAGAGATCTTTCACTCTTCCAGTTATATTTATTCCTTGATATCTTATTTGTTTTTTGTTAGCTGCTGTAAATGGAATCATTTTCTTGATGTTTTTCAGATAGTTTACTATTAGTGTATAGAAACGCTATTGAATTTTGTATGTTGATTTTATATCCTGCAACTATATTGAATTTCTTCATTAGTTCTAACAGTATTTGGTGGAGTCTTTAGAGTTTTTCATATATAAGATCATGTTGTCTGCGAACAGGAACAATTTAAATTTGCATGGAACAACAAAAGATCTCAAATAGCCAGCAATATTGAAGAAAAAAATAGCTGGAGTCCTCACACTACTTGACTTCAAAATATGCTACAAAGCTACAGTAACTAAAACAGCATGGTGTTGGCATAAAAACAGACACATAAACCAATGGAACAGAATAGAGATTCCAAAAATAAATTCATGCATCTATAGCCAACTGATTTTCAACAAAGATGCTAAAAATTCACATTGAGGAAAGGACAGTCTCTTTAATAAATGGAGCTGGAAAACTGCATGTCAACATGAAGAGGAATGAAACTGGACCCCTATCTCTTACCATATACAAAAATGAACTCAAAATGGATTTAAGACTCAAGTGTAAGATCCAAAACTGTGAAACTTCTAAAAGAAAACATAGGGAAAATGTTTCACAACATTGGTCTAGGCAAGGATTTTTTGAGTGAGACCTCAAAAGCAAAGACAAAAAAGCAAAACTATACAAATAGGATTATAGTGAACTAAAAACCTATGCACAGCAAAGGAAGCAATCAACAGAGTAAAGAGGCAACCTACAGAATGGGATAAAATATTTACAAACTATACATCTGACAAAGGGTTAACATCCAGTATATGTAAGAAACTCAAACAACTCAACAGCAAATTATAATAATAATAACTGGATTAATAGATTAGCAAAAGATCACAACAGACGTTTCGCAAAAGAAATACAAATGACCAATAGATATATTTTTAAATGCTCAACATCACTAATCACCAGGAAAATTAAAATCAAAACCACAATGAGATTTCATCTCATGCCAATTAGAATGGTTACTATAAAAATATAAAAGATAACAAATATTGCCAAGAATGTAAAGAGAAGGGAATTCTTACACACTGTTGGTGGAATTGTAAATACAACCATTATGGAAAACAGTATGGGGGTACCTCAAAAAATTAAAGCTAGAACTACCATATGACCCAGCAATCTCACTACCTGACATATATTTAAATGAAATAAAATAAGTATGCCAAAGAGATATCTGCACTTTCATATTTATTGTAGCACTATTCACAATAGCCAAGATAGGGAAGCATCCTAAATGTTCAAAACAGATGAATGGATCAAGAAAATACAGTATATTTACACAATGGAATACTATTCGGCCATAAAAAACAATGAAATCTTGCCATTTGACAAACTCAAGGACATTATGTTAAATGAAATCAGCCAGACACAGACAGACAAATACTACGTCTTGTTACTCATATGTAGAATCTAAAAAGTTAATCTCCTGGAAGGAGTGAATTGAACAGAAGACACAAGAGACTGAGAAAGAGAGGAGGAAAGGAGGAAAGGGACAGGTTGGTCAATAGGCACAAAACTACAATTAGAAAAGAAGAATAAATTCTGGTGTCCTGTTGCATCGCAGGGTGACTGTAGTCAACAATGAAGTATTGTGTATCTCAAGGGAGCTGGAAGAGATGATTTTGAATGTCCTCTCCACAAAGACATGATAAATGTTTAAGATGACGGATACGCTAATTACTCTGATTTTCATCATTACACAGTGTATACCTGTGTTGGAACATCACATTATACTCCATAAATATGTCTAATTATTACATGTCTGTTAAAAATCATTTTTGAAAGTAAAAAAAAAGAAATACAGATTTTGAAGTCTTTGGTTTTGAAGTGATAGTAAAGCTATTTAGTTCATTGGATAATTTAGCTCTGGAAGAAAATGTAAAACACAGAGAATTAACAGAGTACCTTGGAGGTTAATAATAATAGTGTTAATAAACATAGTTTCCACCCAGGCTGAAGTTCAGCCAGCACTACGCAAACAGGCCATTTCCTTTGTTTACAGGCCAGTGGCTGTTTTCACTGGTTGGTCCATCCACCCTGATTTACAGGGCCTGTTATACATAGTTGGTTAGGTATTTATCTTCAGCTACCATGGACTGAAATTCATTATATTTGAGAAAGATCCAGTGGAAAAGCCTGGGGATGAACAATCAGTTAAATGATAGCAGGAGAGCACTTTAAGAAGGCAGCAAACATATGTCCTGGTTAGGGGATTACTGGTAACAATAAAAGCAGTTTCAGTAGACAGGTGAAGGCATCCACATCAGATTGCCTCACTGTGTGCACGAGTGTTTGTCGTGGAATGCAGGCAGCAAATTAGAATAGTATTTTCACAAGTCAATAGAGGAAAACAAAAAAAGACATGGTCAGAATTTTCTTGGTTATAAGTTTTTTAAAAAAACTATATTCAAATGATCTTTTACAGTAACAGCAAGAAATGGAGCTAGAAGGGTGTGGAAGAGGAACTGAACATACCCAGCTTTTAACACACTTCTGGCAAGGCTTGATGTGGGGGGTCTTTTCATGATGTAATCAGGTTCCGGTTTCTCTCTTTTCCTATTGTTCCTAGTGCTATATCCCAAGTGCATTTCATGCAGAAGGAGAGGAACCACTTTCTCAGAATTCCCAGCAACTTTTTTAACCTCAGGTCCTTGAGGTTGAGTCAAGCGTATCTTTCAGTTCATGACACATCAGGACGGGCCCTTTCAAGGCCCCTTGCTTTAAGTATTCACATATGTATTTATCTATGTATTTTCTATCATATACACCAATATCATTTGTATATCTTATTTTATTGTATTTTCACAAAATATGTACTATTTGTGTAAATGTGTTTTAATTTACATAAGCAATTCATTATATATCCTACTGTTTTGCTAAGCACTGTTTTTACGTTCCAATTATGTTACTATTGAACATCTAATCCACTGCTTCTATTTGCTGTGTAACACCCTACAGTATGCATCCATCATATTTTTCCTATTTCTCTCATTGACAATCAGGCTGCCTCCAATTCCACTTTCCACAAACAACTTATTTTTTATAAACATCATGGGCACTGCACTATGCAGGAACTGTTTAATGTACATGGGACACATCAGTGAATAAAACAGACATTACTGCAGTAAACATCATGACACTTGGCCCCTTGTGGATCTGTGAGAAAATTTACATATACTTAGGAGCGTGATCTAGCAAAATTCTTAATGTTTCTAGTTTAATTTGGTTATACGCCCCGTCCATGTCCAATGACTGTGTTACAGAAACATGATGGGCTAATTATCTTGGCTAAAAGTGCTCACTCTAGAGGCAGTCGGTGGGGAGGTTGTGGACTGTAGCTCACTTAAAGCAAAGGAGCATGGAAGCATCGCACAGAAGGAAGCAGAGGGAAAGAGATGGTAAAGAAGGCTGAGCAGCAAATACAATTGATGCCTTCTTTGGAGAGGAGGGCAATCTGGTAGGGAAGCCCCCACCATCCTTATATCCAAAAGGTTTGAGTACCTTATAATGAGAAAAAGTATTGTGATATATACAAACAAAACGAAACAACAGAGTTTCTGATTCAATATTCCTGGAGAGCACCAAGGTTTTGCATTTTTATCAAACTCTCAGGTAATACTGATGCTGCTGGTGTGGAAACATTTCAGGGACCACTTTTCTAGTCTAAAGTTTAGAAGACACTAAACATCATAATCTACCAGTGCTGTGAGGATCAAAGGAAATAATATATATTAAAGTGCTTGATAATCCTAAACATGCAACTTTAGAAATGTTGGTTATTATCATTCCCTTTGTTATGTGACTCCTTAGATAAACGATTAATCTTTGATGAGATTTCAAGAAAAAATGTAATGAAAGAATGAACGATAAGCCTGATTAGTCAAAGTTTAAATTACAGTCTGTCACAAATTTCCCAGTCAGGTTTTTGGTGGACTTGGGTTGATTTTTGCTAGAATCCCCAGAAGGACTGTGTAATCATATATTTAATTTACTCACAGAGAGAGGTCAGAAAGCTCACTCTTTGAAATATAACATAATAAAATCAATATGAAATGGATAGGCTCAGCCATCAATAAGATAGTATGTGAAAGGGATATTAATGAGACTAACAAGCCTTTTGCAAAATGATCAAGTCATCTCTTGAGTATAATAAAAACATGGAGTGCCTCAATCAAATTATGGTGGCCAGAATATATTCTCAAAGCTACAATTTAACCATGGGAGAAAGAATCTGTGCTGTTATCTACTTAATATAATGATGAGTTAAAGTAGGGAAGTGGTCTGCATGAAGAACACAAAAACAAATAATTGGGCAATAATAATTTGTTGATGTATATCTAGCACTGTCCAGATAAGTATCTTATCTGGAGGACATAAAACATTACAGAGGAATAGTTTAATAAACAACAAAGAGAATTCATTAAGGTTAACCTTAGTTTATAGCAAACAGCTGGTAAGACAATGAATGAGTGACTCTTTTAAATTCAGCTGTGTTCTTTTTTTTTTTTATTATATATACTTTTTATTGCATTTTAGATTTGGGGGTACATGTGAAGAACATGCAAGATTGTTACATAGGTACACACATGGCAGTGTGATTTGCTGCCTTCCTCCCCATCACCTGTATCTGTTATTTCTCCCCATGCTATCTCTCCCCAACTCCCCACCCCCCGCTGTCCCTCCCCTTTTTCCCCCCAACAGACCCCAGTGTGAGATGCTCCCCTCCCTGTGTCCATGTGTTCTCATT
>PVKV010010073.1:0-77529 GCA_004027835.1 Alouatta palliata
AATAATAAAAGATGAGAATTTCCAGTCTATGAAGGTTCTGGAGTCCCATTTACACAGGAGATGCCTAGAAGAACTGAGGAAGTGGGATCTTTGCACAGCTTAACAGATTGTCATCTGCTGTTTCTCGTGTGACCAGGAAACAGTTGAAATTTCTCTGAAGGAGCCAGATGTTGTTCTAAGAGACCATTTATTCTAGCTTGTGTTTTCTGCCTTCAGACCTCATGCATGCTGTTGTGTACATAGAAACTCAGAGCAAAAGGGCCTCACAGAGCCAGAGGATTCTCTCTCATGAGCTATGCAGTTAGGACCTGCTGCCTACAACAGGTCATCTAGTATCCAACCAACAAGTGGAATCAGACGAGGTGCTATCATCCTCAGTCTGGTTCTTGGCTTCAGCATAGTTCATTTTCACCAAGAGAATGCCATCAAGTGTCAGTAGTAATCCTTACATAGTATGTTCTAAAATGAGATATTGAAATGCCACAATGTGGTATTTGTCTCTATTAAAGATGCCCCAAAGGATTGTTTTTAGGGGGTCCAAGGAGGCAAAAGTAGTCGAGTTGGGGTCATGAAGCACCCGCAAAGCTCATCTAGTATGGAGATCAGAGTCTCTAAGAGTGACCTCTCCATTTATATACACTTCAGTGGGCATTAGAATGCTGTTTGGTTCTAGGTAATTTTATAGAGACCCCTGTTCTCTACGGACAATAGAGTTCCAACCAGAATTAACTGAGTTATATCTGGGTATCAGCTTTAGCTTTCTGACCAGAGCAGGACAGCTCCCACTTGAGCAGCTATGAACAGTCTGCTGGCCATGCAACCCTCCAATCATGTCTTGTTCTTCTAGTCCTCTGAACATTTGCACATGTTCTTCTCACTTGATGAAATTTACTTGTTCAATTGGGAAGCTTCTCATCTTTTACATTTTAACTCACGCACTACCTGACCCTAGAAGGCTTTCCCAAGTTCCAAGGCATCTTAATAAATCCTTCATTGGAAAGATATGCAGTTATGATCGTACAGTCACCTGCTTGTTGGACCTATGGAATATAAAATCCTTTAAAGGAAAATCATGGAAGAGTTTAAGTCCTTGGTTCACAAGAGTTCAAACATCATTAACAAAACGAACGACCCTGAGAAAGTGATTTGGAGTGCTCCTACCTAAAGCCATAGACGTAGCCTAGCCTACTTCCACCAAAGTTTTGCATGCTAAGCAACTTAATGTGACGGGTCGGCAGTATCATTTGAACTACTGTGAGTAGACAACACAAAGTATCAGAGAATTTGGTTCAGATTGTGACTCACCAACAGTCTAAGAGCCATGCTTACTTTCTCAATCTCATGACCCTCATCGTAAAAAAAAAAAAAATTCTGATGCCCACCTAGATTAATAGAGCATTAGAGTATCTGAAGTTGAATATGTCGAGTACCTGGCACATAGCCCATGACACAGAAGCCTGTGCTCCATAAACCTTACCCCCTCACAAATCAAATGCAAAAGGAAGGCAGAATTCAGTAACATTATAGATCTCTATACAGATATCACAATGTTTAGGTTTCATGAAAACGAGTTCTCATTAGGAATGCAATTCTTTGGCAAAAGATAGCTGAAAAGAATTGTGTTTAATAGCAAGATAGCTTCTATTTATTGAATGCTTACCCTATTGCCAATTAAACATGCCACAGGAATCATCTTTCAGTATTTGTAGTATCATAAGGACTATGAACCCTTTTTTTCCTAATGGCATAGGTTCTGATGGATTAAATTTTGTTCTAGGCAACAAAGTGACAAAGGTCTCCCTGATGCTGAATCATACTCTTTCCACAGGACTCTGCTTTATCTTCAATGGATTCAGCACAGGTAAGCCCACAAGTCAGGAGAGCCCAGCAATTCTTGTTCGGCTTCAGAGTTACCAGTAATAAAGACATTTGGATGAATTAAGAAACTAAATGCCCAAAACACTTTTATCTCCTTGAACTTTTAGATTTAGTATTGTCTACCCCATAATCTTTAAAACAAGAAAATACAAAGAGGAAAGGGCAGAATCGTCAATAAATGGTGTTAGAAACCCTGGGCATTCACATGCAAAAAAGAGTCGGTCCCTTCTCTTGCAACATGCACAAAAAAAAAAAAAAAAAAAAAAAAAAAAAAAAAAAAAAAAAAAAAAAAAAAAAAAAAAAAAAAAAAAAAAAAAAAAAAAAAAAAAAAAAAAAATCAATGGACGTAAATCCTATAAACCTTAATTTTTTTTTTTTTTTTTTTTTGAGACAGTCTTGCTCTGTCTCCAGGCTGCAGTGCAGTGGTGCTATCTCAGCTCACTGCAACCTCTGCCTCCTGGGTTCAAGGGATGCTCATGCCTCAGCCTCCTGAGTAGCTGGGATTATAAGCACGCACCACCACACCTGTTCCAGCTACAGAAGGTCCTTCAAGAGGCACAGTGAAAGGTTGCAGGGATTGCAAAAGGACCTGAAGGGATGTAAAAGTGGAAGGCTCGTGTTAGACATCTACACTGAGCTCTGTCTTTCCCCGTCTCAGGCAAGTAGCGCAGTGACACAGGCAGTGGGGGGCTGCTAACACCAATGTCCATCTTGGATGAGGATTTTACACCAGCACAACTGCTGTGATATGCCAACTCAAAACAGATGCACTTGAACCAAATGCTACATTTTACTTTGTTTCAATGAAGAGGATCCAGACCAGAAGTCCCTTATCTGCAGTTATCTTCATCTCATTGGGGGACTCAGCAGCTTTCCAAGTGCACAGCTTCCTTTGGCCTCTCACTAACACAGGACATAGACAATGGCCCTAGACAAGAGCCTAGTGCACATGGGTCCCCTTAAAACAGAAGCTTCATGTGTCGTTAGCCCTTTAAGTTCTATCCATATAGGCAACCAGATCAGCCTGTTAACACATCACCCCTGTAAGACCAGAATCTCAGTCTGTGATTCAGTCGTTCTGGCATACCTGCTCTGAGTGTTTGGGAAGGAGCTGGGTTCCATACATCTTGTAATTTCTACTTACGTGAACCCTGCCACATAAAACTAACGGAAAGCACCTTCTACTCAATGTCTATAAACATTTTCTTCCAGTGCAGAATTGTTTCAGAAGGAAGATCGTTTTCTGCCTGTATCATACTTCCTTTAACATGGATCATAGGAAACAAACATGAGACAACATAGAGAACAGCCTGGATGCCTTTTTACACTAATCGGGGCTAAAGCTGGCCATGACACAATCCACATATCACAGAAAGGAATACCTGAAACCAGCCAAGACTTCCAAATTCTACATGGGAACCTGAGCTCCATCCAGTTATTCTGACTATTCCTCCCCTAGAAAATAGAACAAAAGAATTTATCTCCAGCAGATCAAACATGGAATGAGTGGCTCAAAGCCCTTCCGTTTATGAAAAGGAAAATATCCAAGCCTGTTAGACCCTCCTAGAATCCTGTCTTCTCTCCCGATCACTTTTGTAATGTGCATAACTAGGTGTGAGCTTAGAAAAAATATTTATTCTGTCTTCCAACAAAACTAGAGCTCATGAGAAGGCACATATCTAGGATATGTAATAGCTCTGAAAATCAAAGTAGATGCAAATATCAGGCTTCTCCACAGGGCAAGTTCTGGCACTCAGTCCAAGATGAGAAAAGAATGAATAATTTAAAACATCGTGGTCAATGCCTGTCACCTGTCCTTAGCCATAGAGTGTGGCTGGCTGCTTCATGTATGTATGAAGTCAGTGGACATGGGGGGGTTCGGGAAAATCTGACATGGCTCATACACACTACCAGGTGCTCATAGCGTGCGTAGGACCAATTTTACAACTAGCAGTGATAAGGACCTCAGTGACTCTTTGTAGTTACAATACTTAAGGAGACTGTAGATTTGGTAGAAGTCCAGCACAAGGGAAACTTTAGTCTCAACTCGGCTAATTCATTCTGATTGGACCCACACCTCTCCAACATGCCCATTTCCCACCCAAATTCAGCTGACTGTTTCCCAGAGAAAAATGAAGGAGTAAGAAAATTCTCCAGTTTTATAGCTTCTAGCCGTTTAAACATTTTCCTGCTCAAGATCACTTCTGATACCACTCAAAGCAACAGGAATCTTTATGACCTAATATAAGTTGAGTAGGGGATGGGGAGTCCTAGGAACATTCCTCCTAACAAAATGACTTGTTTCCAAGATTTTTGAAGGTGTTTCAGTCAAACCATGCTGAGAAACTTTGGAGACAATGTTTAGACCCTAAAGCACAGGAATTCATTGAGGGAAAAGATTCAACCCTCCATAGCACCCAGGCTCCTGTGACACTGAAGTCAGAATCAGGCTGTTTCCATTTGTAACAGAGGTCTTCCTGTAACCCCCATCTCTTCCATAGTTCTTGTCCCATGCTTAGACACCCCCCAGACAATTGATAGGCAGTTCAAGGGGAAAAAAAAGCCTGCTAGCACCTAGAAGGTCATGCTCGAGGATGAAGAGACCTGAAGTCCATGGGGTTTCTAGAGTTTCATACATGAAACTCTCATGAGAACCAGGGAAGTAGGACCCTCACAGCCTGACTAAAAAGAAAACATCACCTGCTGTTTCTAGACTGAAGAGACTTGCCATAGAAATTGTTTCCCTAAAGAACCAGACCTCCTAAGATCAGAGGCTACTCAATCCTAGATTGTTACTTTTGCCTTGAGATCTCCCTACATGCATGTGTGTGGGTATATAATTTAGAGAAATGCTGTGTTAGGCCAAATTGTACATTTCTTCTTGGTTTTGGTATTAGCACCCAATGTCTGCAGCCACAGGTCACCCTGTACTCATCCCCAGGCAGACCAAGAGCTAGGTGCTATCCCCAGACCAGTTGGCTCTTGTTTTCAACAGTTTATGTCGACAACATACCATAAAGCTTCCTCACAAAAATCATTCTACGTTTCAAAAAGGAGATACGTGACAGTGATATTTCAGTCTCCACTGAGGTTGCCCCAAAGATTGGGGTGTCCAAGTAAACGAAAGAATCAATTTTGGGTTATGCCTCCACAGCAAGGCCCATGCAGTGTGAGAATCTGTCTCCTGCAGTGGTCGTTTTACTCAGTCATCATTGGGAAGGTATGTAACGGTCGTTTGGCCTAAGTAGTGGCATTCTGGGGAATACTTGCTCTCCGTGGACAACTTAGCTCCATCAGGCATCGATTTTAAGAGCCACGCTCGGGCACCTGCTTAAACTTACTGACTGAAGCAGAACAGCTTCACAGCTGAGCAGCTAGGGACAGTCTGCAGGCCCACCAATCCACTAATAAGATAACAGAAGCGGTCAATATTCAGGCACAGAGGAAAGTAAGTTCAAAGACAAGCAGTGGTTATGGAGACTCTCCCAGAACAATGTTCAGCTTTGTGGTGGTTCCAAGCTACAACCAGTTTAAGTCCTCAGTTCCACACTTAAGGCCAGCCCTAAATCTTAGTGACGTGTCTCCATGTAGAATACATTTGTCTGTCATATGAAGTACCTGTTGAATCATGAAATTATTTTTGCAGAAAAGCCATTTTGTCATGTTAGAAACTTCCAGGGTTACAGAACTGCCTCCTAGGTTCTGGCTTTAGCCAGGGATAGATACCCACAAGATGAAAAAAAGGTATTTGGTTCATGACCAGCCAGGGGAATACCTAGAGTTGTTAGATCTGATTAGTTGGTAAATTTTCTAGCTAGACTGCAAAAGGAATTGGGGGCAGGGAACCCCTTGGAAGGACATGTTTCGTATTTCAATAGCAGACAGGTGCTTTATTCCGAGCAGTAGTTTTGATCTGACATACTCACACATTTTTACTTTTCCTGTGAAGAGTCACCACTTCTTACACTTTCCATAAAATTAATAATGGGTGTTAGAAGGAACTATTCACTGCCCAGCCTCAAAGCCACATTGCTCTAGGTTTGGCATACCAGGCTCTCTATACCTATGCTTTCCTGTTCCCTGGTCACCAGTAACCACCTTGTATCTATGAAGTCTACCTTCAAGTGAACAAGGGTAAAGCGGGAAGTCGAGGACAGTGCCAAGACATTGATTCATTGATCTTACCTGGTGCTCCTCAGCAGGAGTGTGTCCCTAGAGGGCCCCAGCCCATTCCTTTTTACAACCAGCTTGCAGAGAGGCTTCATCCTCAAACCCCTGCCCTACCAAATCCGAGGCTACTGAAGGTTCCAAGACCCTGTGTAAGGATCATGTAAGGATCAACTACATAAAGGAAATGGTCTCTGGTCCTTGATTCATGAAGGCCAGTTCCCATGGTACAAGATAGCTTCTCACTCATGCTGCTTCATGAGCTACTGGAGTTATTTTCAACTTTGAGCAACTTAATCTCTAATTAAAACAAATTGGAAAATAAGCTGCATCCTTGCACTTGTTCCTTTAAGTCTTCCTAACACTTAGTCCTGTAACTACAAGAAATGCATATGCTGGCTTTGTCTCACTGCAGCCAGAGCTCCAGGTCTCATCTTCCCTGCTTTGTGTCCTCTGCTCCTAGAGGCAGAGCCTCCATGGCCCTGTGACCTGCAGGTATTAGGAGATTCACATCTAAGACTCCAAGACCTGCAGGTATTGGGAGATCTACATTTAAGACTCCAGAAAGACTGGATGTGGGAGCGTTGACATTTTGGAATGTGGCCACAGAATTCTCTCTGGAAGAGTGGCAATGTCTGGAAACTGAATAGCAGGATTTATATAAAAACATGTAACTACAGAAACCTGGTCTTCTTGGGTATTGCCATCTCAAGACCTGATTCACCTGTCTGGAGCAAGAAAGAGGCTTGGAATGTGAAGACACAGGATATGGTAGCCGAACTCCCAGTTGTATGTTCTCATACTGCCGAAGACCTTTGGCCAGAGCAAGGCATAGGAGATTTATAAGAAGTAATATTGAGAAGATAAAATGTGGACATGAGAATTTACTTTTAAGGAAAGGCTGTAAAAGTGTGGGTAAGTTTAAAATGCAATAAGAAAGTTACAATAGACATAACCAGTCTGACAACTACCCATAGCAAAATATTTTTTTTTAAATATATATACTTTTTATTGCATTTTAGGTTTGGGGGTACATGTGAAGAACATGCAAGATTGTTACATAGGTACACACATGGCAGTGTGATTTGCATAGCAAAATATTTTAAGGTGAAAAATATGTGAAAGTTTTCCAAATTTAAACAGACAAGATCAGACATACTGGAAAGGAACTCTTTCAAATGTAAACGATGTTGAAAGTTGTTTTGCATGTTTCACATTTCATTCAACATAGAAATAATTCATACTGGAAGACTTGTGCCAAGATGGCTCAGTAGGAAGAGCTCCAGTGTGCAGTTCCCAGCACAAGTGACACAGAAGGCGAGTGATCTCTGCATTTCCAACTGAGGTACCAGGTTCATCTCACTGGGACTGGTTAGACAGTAGGTGCAGCACAAGGAGGGCGAGCTGAAGCAGGTGGGGCATGGCATCACCCAGGATGCACAAGGGGCCAGAAAACTCCCTCCCTCTCCTAGCCAAGGGAAGCCATTAGGGACTTGTCCCGGCACTCTGGCTCAGATACTGTACTTTTCCCCCAGTCCAGGAGATTCCCCCCAGTGCCTACACCACCAGTGCCCCACGTCTCCAGCACAAAACTGGGTGGCTGTTTTAGCTGCAGTTTTGTTTTCCCTCTCACCCCAGTGGCACCTGCAACTCCAGCAAGACAGAACTGCTCAGTCCCCTGAAAAGAGAGGCTGAAGCCAGGGAACCAAGCGATTTGGTTCAGCGGGTTGCACCCCCACGAAGATTAGCAAGCCAAGATCCACTGGCTGGAAATTCTTGCAGCCAGCACAGCAATCTGAGTTAGACCTGGGAAGTTCGAGCTTGGTCGGGGGAGGAGCAACTGCCATTGCTGAGGCCTGGGTAAGCACTTTTAACCTTGCCTGTGTAAACAAAGTCACAGGGAAGTTTACACAGCAACTAGGCTGAGCCCACGGCAGCTCAGCAAGGCCTCTGCAGGCAGACTGTTGCTAGACTCCCTTCTTGCTGGGCAAGGCATCACTAAAAAAAGGCAGCAGCCCATCAGAGACTTCTAAAGACCCCACCTTCCTGGGACCAGGGAAAAGGGGCTGTTGTGGGTTCAGCTTCAGCAGACTTAAATGTCCCTGCCCAGTAGCTCTGAAAGGAGCAAGGGATCTCCTAGCAGGACAGGCTGCCTCCTGAAGTGGCTCCCTGACTTCCAGTGTATCCTGACTGGGAGACACCTCATACAGGAGTGCTGTGACTGGCATCTGGTGGGTACCCTTCTGGGATGAAGCCACCAGAGGAAGGAACAGGCAGCAATCTTTGCTGTTCTGCAGCCCCTACAGGCAATTCCCAGGCAAACAGGGTCTGGAGTGGACCACCAGCAAACTCCAGCAGGCCTGCAACAGAAGGACCTATTAGAAGGCAAACCAACAGAAATAGTTTCAACAGAAAGGACCACTCAGAGCCCATCTAAAGGTCAACAATTTCAAAGACCAAAAGTAGATAAATCCACGAAGATGGGAAGAAACCAGTGAAAAAAGGCTGAAATTGACAAAAACCAGAATGCCTCTTCTCCAAGGGATCACAACTCCACCAGCAAGGAAACAAAACTGGATGGACAATGAGCTTGATGAATTAACAGAAGGAAGCCTCAGAAGGTGGGTAATAATAAACTTCTCTGAGCTGAAGGAGCATGTTCTAACCCAATGCAAGGAAGCTAAGAACCTTGAAAAGAGGTTAGAGGAAACGCTAACTAATAGCCAACATAGAGAAGAACATAAACAACTTGATGGAATGGGAAAACAGCACAAGAACTTTGTGAAGCACACACAAGTTTCAATAGCTGAATCAAGTGGAAGAAAGGATATCGGAGATTGAAGATCAACTAAATGAAATGAAGGAAAAAAATGCTAAGGGCAGTCAGAGAGAAAGGTCGGGTTACCCACAAAGGGAAACCCATCAGCCTCCCAGCTGATCTCAGTAGAAACCCCACAAGCCAGAAGGGAGTGGGGTCCAATATTCAACATCCTTAGAAGAAAATTTTCAACCCAGAATTTCACATCCAGCCAAACTAAGCTTTGTAAGTGAAGGAGAAAATCTTTTATGGACAAACAACTACTCAGGTTTTATCACCACCAGGCCTGCCTTATAAGAGCTCTTGAAGGAAGCACTGAACATGGAAAGGAACAAACCAATACCAGCTTCAGCAAAAAATAAATAAATAAATAAAATACCAAATTGTAAAGACCATCACCACTATGAAGAAACTGCCTCAACTAACTGGCAAAACAACCAGCTAGCATCAACATGGCAGGATCAAATTCACATTTAGCCTTAAATGTAAATGGGCTAAATGCCCCAAAAGATACAGCTGGCAAATTGAATAGAGTCAAGACCCATCAGCATGTATTCAGAAGACCCATCTCTTGTGAAAAGACACACGGGCTCAAAATAAAGGGATACAGGAAGATTTACCAAGCAAACGGAGAAGGAAAAAAAAAGCACAAGTTGCAATCCTAGTCTGATAAAAGGCTTTAAACCAACAAAGATCAAAAGAGACAAAGAAGGGCATTAAATAATGGTAAAGGGATCAATGCAACAGGATCTAACTAGCAATCATTAAAAAACAACAGTAGACAACAGATGCTGGAGAGGATGTGGAGAAATAGGTAACACTTACACTGTTGGTGGGAGTGTAAATTAGTTCAACCATTGTGGAAGACAGTGTGGCAATTCCTCAAGGATCTAGAACTAGAAAACCATTTGGTCCAGCAATCCCATTACTGAGTATATACCCAAAGGATTATAAATCATTCTATTATAAAGACACATGCACAGGTATGTTTATTGGGGCATTTCAAAATAGCAAATGTTTGGAATCAACCCAAATGCCCAATGATAGCCTCAATAAAGAAAACGTGGCACATGTACATCACAGAATACTATACAGCCATAACAAAGGATGAGTTCATGTCCTTTGCATGGATAAAGCTGGAAACCATCATTCTCAGCAAACTGACACAAGACAAAACCAAACATGTTCTCACTCATAAGTGGGTGTTTAATAATGAGAACACATGGACACAAGGAGGGGAATATCACACACCAGGGCCTGTCGGGAGGTGGGGGTGCTGGGGAGGGATAACAGGGGGTGGGGGATAGGGAAGGGATAGCATTAGGAGAAATACATAATGTAGATGATGGGGTGATGGATGCAGCAAACTACCATGGCACGTGTATACCTACATAACAAACATTCACATTCTGCATGTGTACCCCAGAACTTAGTGTAATAAAGGAATTCATACTGGAGAGAAATCCTGCAAATGTGAAGAATGTGAAAGCCTTTGAGTTCTCAAACCGTACTGCACATGAAATAAATCATACTGAGAAAAAAACTCGACAAATGTAAAGAATGTTGCAAAGCCTTTAACTGTTTTTCACATTTTACTACACATAAGAATTCATACTGGAGAAGAAACCTACCAATCTCAGAAATGTGGTAAAGCTTTTAACTAATCCACAAACCTTACTACACGTGAGAGAATTCATACTGGAGAGAAAGCCTGTAAAGGTGAAGGATATGGCAAAGTCTTTATCCACTCCTCAAACCTCACTGAATGTAAGAAAATTTACACTGAAGAGCAACCCTACAGATGCAAAAAAATGTGGCAAAGCTTTTTAAGTGGTCCTCAATCCTTACTAAACATAAGATAATTCATACCAGAAAGCAACCCTTCAAATTTGAATGTGGCAAAGCCTTTAACCAGTCCTCAACCCTTAATGGACATAAAAACTCATACTGGAGAGAAATCTTACAAATATAAAGAATGTGGTAAAGCTTTTAACCAATCCTTGACTCTTACTACACTTAATTCATACCATAGAGAAATTCAACAAATGTGAAGAATGTGGTAATGCCCTTATCCAGTTCTCACATCTTAATACATGTAAGAAAATTCATACTGGAAAGAAATCCTACAAAAGAAGAATGTGGCAAAGCTTTCAACTAGTCCTCAACCCTTACTACACAAAGAATTTATACTGGAGATAAACCCTACAAATGTGAAGAATGCGGCAAAGCTTATAACCGGTCCTCAACCTTCACGACACATCATTCATTCTGGAGAAAAAAATCTACAAATGTAAAGAATGTGGTAAAGCCTTTAGGTGGTTCTCACACCTTACTTGACATACGATAATTCATACTGGAGAGTATGAATTAAAATTGTAAAGACTGTGGCAAAGGTTTAAACAATCTTTATACTTTACTACAGGTAAGAGTACATGCTAAAGAGAAACCCTACAAATGTAAAATGTGGCAAGCTTTTAACCAGTTCTCAAATCTTACTAAACATAAGGTAATTCATACTGGAGAAAAACTTACAAATGTGAAGAATGTGGCAAAGCCTTTAACCCATCCTCACACCTTACTACACACAGGATAATTCATACTGGAGAGAAACCCTACAAGTGTTAAGAATGAGGTGGCAGTGAACTGAGATCATGCTACCTCACTCCAGCTTGGGTGACAGACTCCATCTCAAAAAATAACTTAGAGTTTTTATATATGGTGTGAGATGGTCTCATTTTGTTACTCTGCCTGTGGCTATAACATTTTCAACACCATTTATCGAAGATACCGTCCTAATAGTCGCCCTTTATTTAAAATCAGTTAGCTGTAAGTACATAGATATATTTCTGGTGTTTTTCTGCTTCGTTGGTCTGTTTTTATTCAAGTACCATACTTTGTTACTATAGCTTTGTAGTATATTTCAAAGTCAGAGTGATATCCGTTTTGCTTTATTGCTTTGGCTATTCAGGGTCTTTTGTGGTACCATATAAATTATAAATGTATTTAACAACTGTCACTGGTATGTTCATAGAGGCTGTTACATTTGCAGATTTTGTGTAATACTAATATTTAATGTCAATTCTTGAATAACATCTTTCATTCATGTATTACCTTAATTGCTTACTTTAAGGTTCTTTAGAGTATAATGTAAGGTGTTTCAATTTTTTGGTTAAAATTTCAAAGTATAGTTGTAGTTATTGTAGATGAAATTGTTTTTAAATTCATTGAGATAGTTGTTAATGTGCAGAAATTCTAGTGATATTTGGATGTTTTGTATTCTGAAATTTAATAAATTTATCAGTTCTAATTAAAAAGGAAATGCATACACTGGTTTCTATGCTGAGATGTGCCTGTAGCTTTGCTAGTAGGGCAGGGGAGCCATTACAGTAACTTGGATTCCTGTATCTAGACCCCACACTCAATAGTTCCCTGGTTGAGGGAACTAATACCAACCAGCTATCAGCCCAGTAACAGTGGTGAGAGACCAGGACAGTGGCCTTCATTTCATCGAATACAACATCCTAAGTGAACCGACAGGGAGTGCACTGTGATTTAACAGTATTCTGAATCAGGCTCATCTATTAAGGAATGGACACGAGATTCTACATCATTGCCCCCTTTGAGTTTAAAGCCTTTTTCCATCCCCTGGTTCGCATTTGCTGCCTTTCATAGACTGTCCTAATCAGGTCGGGCTCAAGGACAAGGGTCGGTGGGGAGCTCAGTCTCTTTTCCATTAGTGATAAACACTAGGCTTGGAATTCACATTGGGAAGTGACATGACCTGGCCTTCAAAACCTCTTGCATCATCAGTAAGAATCTAAAACATGATCTGAGCTCAGCCTGCATTGGGCCTTCCATTTGATAGGCAAGCCATCTCCCAGGCCACAATGTGGGTATGGCCCCAAGTGTCACCTGCAGCCTTCCAAGTATTAGGAAGTTCTCCAGTGTTGTCTGGGGAGAAACAAGCTTAGAACCCTAAGTTTTCTAATGAGACTGTAGTGCAAACATTGAGTCTATGAAACTGGAGCAAATATTTTGTAAATATTCAATGTATTCCATAGTC
The DNA here is from genome assembly GCA_004027835.1 of Alouatta palliata. Lineage (NCBI taxonomy): Eukaryota > Metazoa > Chordata > Mammalia > Primates > Atelidae > Alouatta > Alouatta palliata. The sequence continues at coordinate 12,927 of PVKV010010073.1, forward strand.
TCACAGAAAAAAACAGACTAGAAATTGTTTTCTTGATTCTCCATCTTGCACAGATGGTAACCCAGCCACATGGATCATTGATGTTGAATTCCAAATGAAGAATTTCTCATGACCAAGAAAAGCTGAATACTCCTTCCCCAGTCCTGATTAGATATGGAATAACTACAGTACTATAGGCTAAGACATCATAGGGATACAAAACAGCACCTACCCTCCATAACTGGACTAACTTGTGACCACTCCCAGACTAAAAGGACAATTGGCTTAGCTGGTATTTTTGGAGCTCAAGGGTAGAGCCTTCCATTGGAAACTGACACCATAGTTCTATCTGAAGCTAGACCCATGGAACAGACTCAAAATGAGGTCTAAGGTCTGAGGCAGTAAGGACATGAAGCACCTTGGACACTTCCCTTCCTCCCATTCTCAGTCTCCTGCTAGCTTTTCCCACTGGCAAGGCCTGGGTGGAAGAAAGTTGGTATTGTATTTGAGAAACACAGGCTCAATGTTCCTTGTGGTTGAGGGAGGGAATAAAAGGAATAGAAGACAGAACCAATAGCCACATAGTAAGTACAGATGGGCTGCTCAGACTCGACTTTCACTGCACGCCATTTAAGTGGACATTTATTATTAGGGTGCAGTTTCGACACAAGGCTGGTGAGGGGAGGGAAAGTATCTTTGCTTCTTTGGACTGTCTTAGTTTGAATCTGGATAAGAGGCCAGTACTGGTGAATTGCTTGCTGGGGTCTTAGGCTCTAGACCATGATGGATGCCAAGATTAAAAAATACATACTTGGCTCTTCTAACACTGGATCTGCCATTTAAGTCAGGAGAATCTTCCCCAAATGTATCAGGAAAAGTCCTCCATACACAAGGTGAAAGAACAACAAAAATCAACCTACACCAAGATGCAGACAGTTATGTATTAGTTGCTGTAACTGTTCTCTATGCTGAAAAGGTATATGGCTATACAATTCTTGTATGTTCAGACAGTTGTCACCATGTCCCAGATGTACAATAGGAAATGTGACAAAAACTAAGTTGAATTTTGGAGAGGACATTGCAATATGCAGTATGAAAACAGTGGATGAATAGCAAGTTAATTATACAAGTATGTAGATAGAATGTGTCCAAAATGACAATTTGAAGTATACATGAGAAAGGGAATTGTACACAAACTAAGTAGCCAACTAGATGTAAAGATTACCTGAAAAGGGAGAAATATTTATCAAGTTTTCCATATTTGAAGACAACTGCAAAACATGCAAAAAAAAAAAAATCAGTGCGGAGTGTACATTTTAAGGACACAGAACAAGTTAAAAGTGAATCAAAATTAACAGACTTGCTGGTTAGAAGATGCCAGTTTACTGTGTCAATTGAGTGTCCCATTGCCGGTGATATTTTGGCTCTGATTAGTAACCAGACAATCCTGTTACTAGGTACAGAACAAGGAAAGAATTCTGCACATCACTGGTTTATAAGCTTCTTATGGAGGGCAACTTGCCCTCCATAAAAGGAAGCATGGGTTATTCCTCTAACCCTCACATCACTCCAGAGCCTTCACTTTCATTCTCAGAGAAAGCAATTATGGATCTGTAGGCTGGAGGACGATCTTATTTAGCTCCTGGATTTGGGTGAATTACCATATGGGGCTGCTTAGTAGCATCCCTTGCCTCAGTACCCTATCCATGCAGCTGCCTAATGGAAACAAGTCTCTGCTACGCGGAGAGACCATGGCTCAAGAGCAGACAGACATGCTTCCCAGGCTCCTGATTCAAAAGCTCTGTTAGATTGGCACAAAAGTAATTGTGAGTTTTGCCATTAAGAGCAATGGTAAGAACCAGTTACTTTTGCATCCACCTAATACCTAGCCTGCCACATTAAGCCACAACACAATGTCGTTGGCAACATCGGAATATCCAGATCCTCGCCTTCATTCATAATTAAACCCTATATGAGAACTGTCAAACGGTGCCTCCGCCGAGATGTCCTCTGCATCATGGCAATGATCATCTTTTCAGAAGAATCTTAAGTGATCCAACTTCTTCCCCTATACAAACTCTGATCTATTTTTATCTTTACTGGTTCTAATTCCTGTGTCTTGTCTTTATCTACATACTTTCACATGTGGGTAGGCTTCATACAGGTCAACTTCAAGACATGTGTCAAGAGCAAGGGAGAGCCTATGAAATGTGTTTAACATACGGATTCAAGGAAGCGTTACACTCTGCTGCCTTCTGTAAGTAGCACATTTGAAGACAGCTAATGTCATTTGAAAACCTGGAATCACCACGATCCGTAAGAGCTGATAAGAACATGAAAGACTCTCACAACCACCTAACCACATCTTATGTGAACCCCATAGGGTGGTTTCTGAAGCTATGGTACAAACGGGTGCTGCTCCGGCTTCAGGAATATGAGCCTAGGTAGAGCAGCTAAAAGCAAGCCTCTCCTAACTTCTAGGTTTCTGGAAGACAACATGTTGCTGATCCAATCCCAGCCTCTGCATTTAGGTCACGGGAAAGGAGGACAGTCAGTTTGAGAGGCCAGCAGCTCAGACACAGGCACTGGGGATAACTCCTGCCACCACCTCCATGCTGGGATGAACATTGCACACATGTGCAACTGTGGGGGTGGGGTCAGGCGGAAACTTGATTAATGCCAAGTATGTATTCCAAGTATTATATGTTTACTGGGTTGTATAACAGATCTAAAACAGGAACCGTATCATCTACATTACATTCAAGTCTTCGGGGGATGCTGACTGTACATAGTTTCCTTTGGCCTCACCCACAGGTCAGGTACAATGTTCACTCAAAAGAGTTAAATGCATGTGGGTCACCTAGAAACAGCTCAGTGTGCAGCTCTATGTACCCAGAAACAGTTTTGTACCTGCTAGGGCTCACTAATCTTTGTATACTGTAGCTTGTCAATGCATCACTCCCCACTCCATTAAGTTAGAGTGCCACATATTAGGGGCTGTTCATGTGGAATACGTTTGACAACATAGTCCCCATTTACCTTAACTCTGGTTAAAAAACCAGCCATAGAAGCTATGAAAAGACAGACTTCAAGTTGTTTTCTCATACGGAGACCTGGGATCAAACAGAGCCAGAGAAGTAGGAACTTACCAAACTCTTACACAGAAGCAGCTTAGCTGGCCACTTGCACTGACCTGTCCTAGATGAAAGTATGTCACTTTGTCTCTTCTCTCACATATCAAAGTCTTATTGACCTGTTATATTTCATTTCAAAGAATACCAAGTGCTGCCCCTCCCACCTCATATGCCCAATAGAGCTGCTGGGGCACATTTTGCCCTAGGCAAGCATCATTCATTCATCCCATTATTTTCTAAACACTTCTAAGTTGTCTTCAATTCCTTCTCTTGGTCCCAAGTGCACTGATCATCTGCCTTCTGACTTCATTCTTCCTATTACAAAGCAGCACATCTGAGCAAAGGAGAGCACTAACCCCAGGAAACCCCAAGCCCGCAAACCCCTGGGTGAGTCCTGAATGGGAAGTCCAAGACTCAACCACCTTTCACTGCTAGTTTTGCCACTGCTCTTTGGATATTGTAAACAAACATCCAATTTTTCCTCCGTAAGTTATATTTTGTCTTAAACATACTAGACCCTTGGTTTGATATATTTTTACAAGCACTTTCTCAGTTCGGTTTATGAAAGTTTGTAAAAATTCCTCCTCCTCTGCAGCCAAGTCAACGAGACAGTCTCCTTCAGGAGCACTTGTTCCTCCTGGGAGCGTCTTAGTTCTCATTAGAAACCAGATTCCATGAACCCACATTGGCAGCCTGCAGTTATGTGAACCTGAACACCGAAATGTGACTGAAACACTTTTGTGTCTATAGAGATGGCTCCTTTTGAGCGACAGACCTGTTTCTGGCCTTGTCTTCTCCGATCTCTGTGCCTAGCACCAAAATACCAAGGAACAAACTTGAGGTGGTTTGGTCTGGATAGACCTGGATGTTCTTTCTGGCCCACCTGAGTGCTACAATTGGCCGTGAACTCTACCACAGAAGAAATGCCCGGATTTGGCTGGTATACATAATTGCTTTTGAAAAGGAAACCGGGAAAAAGCTCATGGGCTTCCGCAAGTGACAACTCCTAGGTATGTTTATGAAGCCTAGAAAGGCAAAAGCCACAGTTTAAGATCTCACCATTAGAGCCAGTCACCTGTAATTGGCCACAGAGTGGCTGCTGCTCTGAATCTGAGCACAGAAGCAGCAGCACATGGGTAGGCTTTAAATAACCTGTGACACAGATCATGTACATCGTTTTGTACCCACTGAGCCTGTAGAACAAATTTCTTACCAAGTTTAAGGAACTGGCGACTCCGTACTTCAATGAGGATTCCATGGATTTTCATGGAAGTCTGAATGCAGGAAAACCTCCACCACACCTCAGCTGACTCTTCTAGCCCTTCAACATGCCCATTTCTTAACACAATCAGTTTAATTTTCCCAAATAGACCAAGATGAGACAGTTATCTTGATTTTCAGCCCCCAGGTTTTCAAACATTCTCTAAGACCCACTCCCACTGAACCCCATTCAGCTGGTTATACAAAGCTTCAAGGAAGTCTTATGACTCAAAAGAAACTAATTGAGGTGTTTCAGATTACTCCTTTAAACAGGGTGATTTTTGTATTTTCAGTTTCAGCTTTTGAAGATAGTTTGATCAAGACACCCTGAGAACACTGGAGCCAAACATCCTGATAAGATCTCATTCACCCTGGGCATGATGGTTTGGTAGCATTGTTTTTTTATAACTAGTATGAGAGGGTGGGGAAAAACTCCAAGGGGCAAACTTTCAGATTTTGACTCATGTTACTAAGAGGAATTTTTACGTAATTCCTGTGAATATTATAATCCTCACCTAAAGAAGTGATTTTTGACCCAGATGAACTGATGAGCATTACAGCATATGAAGTTGAATATCTAGGGTACCTGACAGCCTGTGACAGATGGTCTGCCATAAACATTCACATTAGCTCATAGAAATCCAAAGACAGGATGAGATTTAGTCTGATTAGCAGCTTTCTATAAAATATGAGAGTGTTTAAGGAGTAACTTATGATCATTCATGCAAATTTTTGGCAAAGGATAGTATGATGAATGGTGAAAGGAATTGTGTTGAATAGTAGACAGCTATCAGTCATTGAAACATTCTGTGCTGGACATTCATCTAAACATTCCACATGAATTACATCTTTCAGTTCTCGGTTTCATTAAGGTTTTTTTTTTTTTTTTTTTTTTAATACCACCAGTGAGGTATAATAGATTCAGAAGGTTTAGGAAGTTTGTTCCAGGCAACCCAACCAGTGAATTACAAGAGGGGTAATCAGACACCTGGTTATGCCCTTACCCCAGCAATCCTGACCTTCACATCGGATTCTGCACAGGCAAGTGCATGCAACAGGAGAGCCTGGCAAGGCACTTCCCCCACGTTGGGCTTCAGTTTATCTGAATATGAAATATGACTTGGGTCATCAATTCAGGAACCCTTTGGGCCTAAACATGATGATCTTCTGAAGTTTTAGAATCAATGTTGAAACGTTCATACTACCCAAGGTGATTTGGAGACAATGTCAAAATACCACTCCAGGGCTGTTCCACAGTGAGGCTGTAATTGTGCTTCACCTGCATCTTGACTCTGCCAATAGCCACAGGAGCCTGAGAAGATAGACTCCAAGTTTTTTAGGCAGGCGTGGGTTAGCCCAGACCTGACAAGGATATCTAAGTCTCACATGGAGCAAACTCCAGTGTTAGAGGCTCAAATATGCACTAACCTGTCCTGGACAATGTGGTGTCACAATGTCCATCTTCATAAAGTTTTATTGACCTATATGTTTTATTTCAGCAATGGTTACTAAGTGCTGCCTTTCCTACCTCCAAGCTCAATAGAGCAGTTGGTGTAGATTTTGATCTAAGTAGATGTGACCACCCTACCCGATTCCTTCCTAAATGGGACTCCTAAAGTTGTCTGTAGTTCCTTAATCCTTGTGCCTATGTTGACATGACACCTCTGCCTTCTGACCTCATTCTTCCCATCACAAAGACGCATATATCAGCTGATAAGCCTGGCCTTAAGTAATCCTGAACCTGCAGACCTGACCATGCAAACCTGGCTGAGACCAGAAAGGAAAGTACAAGTTTTAACCTTCCACTGCTAATGTTACAAGAGACATTCAATTTGTCTACATGAATACTAGTTTTATTCTGATGTAAATGCTCCCAAGTATCCACTGGGATTTCAGCATTTTTGCAAGTCCTTTGTTGTGTAAACATCGCTAGGGAGTAATAGTTTCAAGAATCCCCTGCAACAAGTTTAGCCTATGACAGTCTCTTTTGGAAGTGTCTGCTTTCCCCTCCTCAGGATTTTGGAAATAAACCAGGTTCCATGAACCTGGTTTGGAAATAAACCAGGTTCTACCTATGGGAATCTTGCCCCGTAGGACTGATTGAAGACATCTCTACATGTTTCTACATAGAAACGTTTCCCTCCTGAATGTAGGGCTGTGTTTCAGAAAGAGCAGAATTGGTTTCCACCTATGTCACGCCTCTGTCTACCACTAAGATCCTAGGAAACAAACACAAGGCAGCATGAAGGACAGGCTGGGCTGCCTCCAGGCCACTTAGGGAAGCAACTGGTCATGAGACTATCATGGAAGGGGAGAGTGCCTGTTACCAGCTAGGATTTTTGTCATTATAGACACCTGAGCTCCATTCACAGCCACCCTGGTTGACCTTAAACTAAAAATTCATCCCCATCAAATCAACATCAACTGTGAGTCAAAGCTTTCCACATCAGGAAAACTGATTCCTGTCTTGTCCCATCACTTATGTTGTGGCTCAAATAGAAATGAGGGGAAGACAAATGGTTTCTTCAATCCGACAAAATCAGGACTCACATGAAAAACTAAGTGTATACAATAGCTTTTGAAAATGAGGCCAGGAGCAAAAGTTCATGGGATCCTCCACCAAGCAAGTTCTAGATTTTAGAAGTGTAAAAAGCTAAGAGTAATAGCTTATGACATCACCATGAATGTCAGTCACCTGTGCTTAAAGGTCCTGCTGCACTAAGAACGAGGAATATGGAAGGTTTAGCCAGTATGCAACATCACTCAGTGCACACTACTCTGTGGCCCTAGAGCCTGTAGAACAAAATTTGCACCCAGCATTTTAGGGAATTCAGTGACTCCTGTAGATATATTGGGTGGAAATATCATTCACTGATAATCCCACGGAGGAAGTCCATCTCTCGTGAGACCCATTGAAAGACAAGTAAGCAAAGATTCACAAGGCTCTTCAACATGTCTATTTCCTAACATTTCAGTTTAGTTTTCAGAGAAGAGGCAGAGATTAGAGAAAACTCGATCTTCCAGCCACCAGGCCCTTAAATACTGTGTCCAAGGCTCTTTGCTGCTGGCATAACTAATTATGTAGACCTCCATCGAGACCTGTTAACCAGCAGAAGCTGAGTATTGACAGAGGAATATTCTGGACTACCCTCTATACAGGCTTGTGTTGGTTAATGATTGACTAGATTAAGGAATGCCTAGGGAATGGGTAAGGCACTATTCTGGGGGTGTCTACGAGTATGTTTCCAGAGAATATTGAAGTGCAAGTCAGTGGACTGAGCAGGAGTGACTGCCCTCAATGTGGGCCTGCACCATTCCATCCGCTGAGGGCCTGAACAGAACAAGACAAACTGGTCTGAGGTGGAATTACTGTTTTTCCTGCCCTTGGAAGTCAATTCCAGGCTCTTCAGCCTTTGGACTCCAGAACTTACACCAGTGGGCCCCTGAGTGTGTAGGCCTCCCAATGTTGACTGAGCCTCACCATCAGCTTCACAAGGCCTCCAGCTTATAGACAGCCTGTCATGGGACTTTTTAATCTTCATAGCTATAGGATCCCCTATGATTAAGTCTCCTTTCATGTATCTTTGTAACTTACTGGTTCTATCTCTAGAGAGCCTTAATATATATAGGCACCAGGAGTAGAGGAACATTTACATTTGTGTTTCCTTAAGTATCAGAAGTTGGTTCTTATCTAGTAAGACCACAAAATGCTAAGGACTCTATAGTAATAGAGAGAACATCGATAGCCCATGGCATGAACCAGAGAAATGAACAAAGTATTTGTTACTAATTCACCACTTATGAGGCAAGGAACTTGGTGACTCTGCATATATTTTCAAACATTTATGGAAAACCAAGGAATATGAATGTGAGTTGATCCCAACATGGGACAAAGTGATGAAGCAATCGGCTCAGGAATTCAATTTCCCAGCTCCAAATAAACAGCCTAAATGATTGAACATCCAGGTGTGGCCCAAGTTGATCTCTCCAGTAGCCAGGGCTGAAATTCCTAAGACGTAAAATAACAACCCTCATGTGAATTACAACAGAAGTTGAACTCTCAAGCCTCACAGGGTGTCTGTTAAAATGAAGCCATTGGTTGGGAAAGGATGGGATCCCGTAAATTGGGATGGAGACATCTGGGAATATCCTGATGAAGCTGGGGACAGAGCTCTTAAAATCCAGATAAGCCTTGTTTGTCAGGGACAATGACATCCTCCCCCTACCCAGTGGTAGCCAACTTTTTACCTCTGAGATTAACACTCTTGTCTGAGTAAACAGTAATGGCCCCCCTCAGATTGCCAGGACAGAATGCCAATTCTCAGGATTCATCCTATATTCCTCTTTGCTTCTAGGCCCATAACTAGACTCATGCCCAGCAGGCCCCCAAAAGATGACACACAAAGTACAACTCATGAGGTGGTATGCTACGCAAAAGAACCGAGTTTTCCAATTTATACAAACAAATCTAGGGAACATATGAGGGAATGGATATTGAGGATGTGGGATAATCATGAAAAGAAAGTTGAATCAGGCTAGATATAGTTATATGGGCCCACTAGGCAGAGATTTTGCATTTAACATTGCAGCTTGGAGAGTTAGAAAAGGCACCATTTGGTTGGCCAGGACATGAATGGATGACCCACTGAGCCAGGCTGGAGATGCCTGGTCTTCCTTGGGTTAAGGTAGAGGAATGAATTAAAAGGTATAGCAGGTTGAAATACGAGGAAGTGCTTGTCACTTAAAACCTACTGATTCATACTGAGAGGGTCTGGAAGATATACCCTTTGCTAATACTCCAGATTTCAGGGAAGCCCTAGCATCCCTGAAGAGCTTCATATTTGTTCTTTGTAGGCCAGATCTTACAGTGAGAACCACTGCCACTGAACTGGACAACTTAAATGTGATGGAAATTGTTAGGTTTTGGGGTGGTAGGGGCCAAGTGGTGTATGTAAAGGTCAACTGGACAGTCATCACAATCGTCAGCGACAAAGCAACAATCAGTCTGCATTATGTAGAGCCATGACCTTGGCTAGATAATGTTTTTAGAAGTAAAATAGAAAGGCTACTAAATTTTTAATTGATCTGTGTAATCAGGAGACTTTCAGGTCAAATGAGCAGTCTGACTCAATCAAAATGGAATCATAGCCTCTCAATAGATCCCCAGACTTGAACCTAGAAACTTTTGAGTAAAAGGGAAACCGATCCCTTCTGGCAAGGACCCCAGTACAGCACCAAAAATGTGTACTGTTAATCTGTCTCCCATCATTCCACAAAGGGACCTATAGCCTTTAACCAGGGTACCTGCATTGGGGAAAAGCAAAGAATCAGAACTTTCAGGTACTGCTGGACACTGGCTCCGAACTGACATTTTTCCAGGAGATCCAAGACATCACTGTGGCTCTCCAGTCAGAAACAGGGGCTTATGGAGGTCAAGCAACAAATGGAATTTTAGCTCAGGTCTGAGCCTATTCTATGGTCATTTTCCCAGTTCCAGAATGCATAACGAGCAGACATTTAGCTGGTAGCATCCCCACATTCATCCCCTAACCTGTGGGGTCAAGCGTATTGTGGTAGGAAAGGTGAGATGGATACCATTAGACCTGCATCTACCTAGGAAGATAAAAATCAATAGTATCAAACACCTGGAGGGATTGTAAAGCTTACTGACACCCTCAGGGATTTGGGAGGCAGGGGTAGCGATTCCTACTACATCCCTGTTCAGCTTTCTTATTTGGCCTGGGTAGAAAACAGATGGATCCTAAGAAGTGACAGTGAATGACTAAGCTTAACCAAGAGAATTTGGGAATAAGAATTACAGCTTCTATTCCAGATGTGGCTTCATTGCTTGAGCAAATTAACATCTCCTGGTAGCTGGTATGTAGCTATTGATCTGGCAAATGCCTTTCTGTTTGTCCATAAGGCCCACCAGAAGAATTATTTTTCACCTTCTTGGTCTTATCAACTCTCTAACCCTATGTCATAATTTACTTCAAGTGATCTTGATCACTTTCTTCCTGGAAGATATCATAGTAGTCCGTTACATTGACGAACTTACCCTAGTTGGTATTTCATGCTCATCAGGTCCAACTATTCTGCACTTATTGGTAAGATACTTGCATGTCGGGGGTAGGAAACAAATCTGAGATTCAAGGGCCTTCGACCTCTGAAATTTCTAGGGGTTAAGTGGCATGTAGCCTGTTTAGATATACCCTTTCAGGTGAGGGGCGAGTTGTTTCACCTGCCCCTTCTCATAACCAAGAAAGAAGCACAATGTCTAGTGGGCCTATTTGGATTTTGGAGGCAACATTGTTCAATCGAGTGTGTTACCCTGGCCCCGAGTGATCCCAAAAGCTGCTAGTTTTAAGTGAGGCCCAGGACAGAAGAGAACTCAACAATATATCCAGGCTTCTGTACAAGCTGCTCTGCCACTTGGAACATATAATCCAATAGATCCAATGGAATTTGAGGTGTCCAGGGTAGAGAAGATGCTGTTTGAACCCCTTGGCAAGGCTTCCTAGGTGAACTACAGTGGAGGCCTTTACGAATTTGGAGCAAGGGTCTGCCATCACCTGCAGGTAACTTTTGAGATAGCTCTTAGCCTGCAAGTATGCCTTACTAGAAACTGAACACTTGACCGTGGGGCACCAAGTTACCATGAGATCTTAGCTGTCCATCAGACTGATCATTACACCTGACCTGCCTAGCCATGTTTGGGTGTGCCCAGCAGCACTCCAGCAAGTGGAAGCTGTATGTATGACTGGCCCCAAGCAGGTCCTGAAGGCACAAGTTCCATGAAAACTTGACCCAATTACCCATGGCTTCTACTCCATGAATATCAGCCATAAATATGAAGAATGTCCCAAGCAACATCCTTCTTTGACGTGGTTGAGCCATATACATACTCTTGTACTGAGTCCTCAGAGCCATGCTTCAGCCAATGCCATCTTTAAAATATCATGACCCATCTACAGAGTACCTTGTTTCCAGCTAACATTCTTAGTTATACTGCCTTCTCTCATGTTCTGCACCTATGGCCTCATGAATACCCTATGGTCAATTGACAAAGGAGTCAAGGGCCTGGTTTGCAGATAGTTCCACACAATATGAAGGCACCACCTGTAAGTGTATAACTATAGCCCCTTTCTGGGACATCCTTGAAGGAAATGAAGTTTTCCTGATGGGCAGAATCCCAGGCAGCTCACCTGGTTGTGCACTTTGGAAGGAGAAAGGCCAGATGTGCTGTAGCCAGTGGTTTGGCTGATCAGGGACTTGGAAGGAACATGACCAGAATGTTCATGTTAAGATGCTTGTGTCCCATGTGAATGCTCACCAAGGAATGATCTTGGCAGAGAAAGACTAATGGTCAGGTGGATAGAAAGGACTCATTCTGTGGAAGCTAGCTAGCTTTTCCTAGCAACCACTGTAACTGATCAATGAACTCATAGTGGCCATGGTGGCAAAAATTGAGGTTATGCATTGGCTTAACAGGACTTCTATCACTGACAGCCCAATCTGCCAGCAGCAGAGACCAACATTGAGGCCCCAATATCGCACCATTCCCCAGGGTGAATGGCCAGTTTACCTGGTGGCAGGTTCATTTCATTAAACCACTTCTGTTACAGAAGGGGCAGCATTTCGTTCTTACTGGAATAGTTACTCTGGATATGGAGTTGCCTTCCCTGCATATAATGCTTCTTCCAAAAAAATACTATCCATGGAATCATAAAATGTCTATCTGCCATCATGGCCTTTCACAGCATTGCTTCTGACCAGAGATCTGGTTCACAGCCAAAGTAGGGCAGCAATGGGCCCATGTTTATGGAAGTCACTGGTGTTACCATGTTCCCCACCATCCCAAGACAGCCGGCTTAGTAATGGAAAAGGCTTTTCAGAACATTTCCAGTTCCAGCTAGGTGATAATACTTCATAGGGTTAGGGCAAGTTTCTTCAGAAGGCTCTAGATGCTCTGACTCAGCATTCAGTATGTAGCATATTGAAATGGAACTCTGATGGCCAGGATTCAACAGGGTTCAGAGGAATCAAGGAGTGGACATAGGAATGGTACTGCTCACCATTACCCATGGTGACCACTCACTAGCAAAGCTTTTGCTTCCTGTTCCTGCAAATTTATACTCTGCTGGTCTAGAGGTCTTAGTTCCAAAGAGAGGAATGCTACTAGGAGACAATGATTCAATTGAACTATAACACAAGACTGCCACCCAGCTGTCTCAGCTTCTAGTGTCTCAGTCAGGCTAGGACAGGAGTTAGCATTGGCTGGGGTAACTAACCCAAACTGTTCCTTCTACAATGGAAGTAAAGAGTATATCTGGAATACAGGAGAGCCCTTAGGACATCTTAGTGTTACCATGCCCTGTGATTAATGTCACTGGAAAATTGCAGCAACTGTATTTAGGAAAGACTATGAATGGTCCAGACTTGGAAAAATTTGAGTTGTTATTTCAGGTGAAGAACCATGACCAGTTGAGATACTTCTGAGAGGTAAACATAGAATGGGTAGTACAATAACCTAATTATAAATGTCAGGTATGAACACATGTCCAGCTACAGGAACTAGGACTAGTTGCCATAAGTATCTATTTTCTGTGTGTCTATATATGCATGAAGCCAGTATTTTTGTTGTCATTCCTCTTATTCCTTTATCTTGGAAGATTTAACTTTATATTGTTTGTTCATATTATTTGTCACAGTATTTAAGTTATGGGGTTTATCAGGAGAAGAATCATCCAAGAACTCTACCTTCTCTAGCTAAGGCGTTTTAGTGCATTTTCAATTTTATGCATGATAGTTGAATCATATTAGGTGAAATAATTACCCGATTGTCTTTATTTGGAGGTTAGATATAGTTTAAAGAGATGCTTATGGGTGCTAAGGTGATAAGGGTAGACTTTTGATGGTTAGTTTTAGGCGTCAATCTGGCTGTGTTAAGGGATATTTAGATAACTGGTAAAGCATTATTTCTGGGTATCTCTGTAGGTACTTCCAGAGGAGACTGATGTAAGCCTGACTGGCCAAGGTCTGTCCTCAGTGTAAGTGGATACCATCCAGTTAGCCAGGATCTGGATAGAACTGAGAGAAGGCAAATTCTCTCCCCCCATTGGAACTGGGATACACTATTTCATGAAATAATTTCAGGCTCTCTAGCCTTTGGACTTTAGTACTTATTCCAGGAGATCCCCTCCCTAGTCTTAGGCCTTCAGATGTGGACTGAGCCAGGCTATCAGCATCCCAGGTCTCCAGCTTGCAGAAAATCTGTCATAGAACTTCAGACTGTAGTCACATGAACCAATTCCCAATAAATCCCCTTTCATGTATCTATGTATCTTATAGAATCTGTCTTTGTAAAACAGCAATACAAAAGCTATTTCCATGTATCTAGCGTTCAGGTTTTGAAGGTAGTTTAGTCAAATCGCCCTGACAGCAGTAAGACCAATATTCAGATCTTGACCACAGGAATTTATTCATTTAGGATGTGTTTTACTCCATTACACTAGGTCCTGTGTCTTCAAATTCAGAGTGACCAGGACTTGTGTATATATACACATGAGACCTTCCTGTAACCCTCCTACCCACTCCAGTTTTTCATTACTTGTTTCATATTCAAAAGTCCCCAGACATTTGACATGCAGGTTAAGGAAACAGATACTAGAGCAGAGAAGCCCTGCTAGAGGATGAAGACAGTTTCAGAGGTTCATGAAGGTTCTAGAGTATAATTCACATATGGGACTGCTATGAGAACCAGGGGAATAGGGCCTTCAGAGCTTGACTAAAGTTAAAGCATTAACAACTGTGTGACAGATTTGACAGAATTTTCTAGAAAGGAGCCAAGTATTCTAGGACCAGAGACTATTCACACCTATGTTTGTACTTTCCAACTTCTGTTCCACATACCTTTGTGCACACACAGAACTTGAGTTATGCTCTGCCCCATATAACCAGTCCAACTTTCCCCTTGCCTTGAAGTTAAAAGGCATCTATAACAAGTCACTGTGTACCCAACTTAAGTAGAACCACAGGAGGTGACATCACAGCCTATTCAAGTCGGTTGGACTTCTTGGCTTCAATATGATTTTAAACCAAGATGCCATCACGCCTCTTTGCAGAGGTCATTCCATATCCTATTTTAAGTAGCAGCTAAAATGGCACACACCAATATTATAGTCTGAGGATTCTCCAAATATTTTAGGGTATCTAAGGAAGAAATCAGCTTAATGAAGTATCACCATAGAAAATTCATTCAATACAGAGATCTGTATCTTCTATGTTGACCTTTCAATTTAGACAGCATTGGCATAGAGGCCATTTGATCCTAGGTAATGGCATTTTTATGGGCACTCTTCTCAATGGTCACAATTCCCATAATTCACAATTGATCGATTTTGAGAGTCATGCTTGGACATCAGCTCTAGCTTGCTGATTAGGGTAGAAGAGCATTGCATCTGAGCACCTGGAGTCAGTCTGCTGGCCCAGCCTTCGACTCAGACGCCTTGATCTAGTCCTCTGAGCATTCCATATGTTCTTCCAACACTCTCCTGTCCAGCTGGGAATTTCCTCATCTAATCAACTCAAACATCGCCTTTTCTAGGAAGCCTTCGAGTCTCACTCATCCTGTGTGACCTTCCAGTGCAGTGTTTCAGACTGTACTATGATTTCAGTCACTGTCTTCCTTTAAAGGGTTCACTCTATGGGGAAGATGTTCATCTTCTTAGTAGTTTACAGTAGAAGCTCAAACACTGGCTTAGAAAGTGGCTGTACGAAACTGGTTTGAGCCACTCTAGAGTTAGAGACTTAACCTGGCCTACCTTCCCTAAAGGTGTACCCTAAGTCAATCTGGGAAGTGCTTCAAGGTGTAAGACTTTGGTTCAGACCAACTTACCAACAGGCTATTAGGAGGCATGTTTATATCATTTACTCTGAATCTCATGATCTTCATCTGAAGAGACACGATGTTACTGCCCACATAGGTAAACTGAGTAGTATATATAAAGTTGGATATTTTTAGTACCTGGCCCATGGCCTATGAAGAAGTGAGCATTTATTATGGGATGCATCAGCTCAAAAATTCAGAGACAGGGTAGGATTTAATTAAGGTATAAACTTTTATAGACATGAGAATATGGTTTAAATATTCCCGTGATTTGTAATACAAATCTTTGGTAGAGAGTTGACTGTATAATGGTGTGGAGTGCCGAGAATAGAAAAAGAATGGCTTCTATTTGTTGAGTTCTTGCCTTATTTTGAGTAATATGCCATTTGAATAATCTAATATTCACAGTATGAGTTAGCTCATTTTATAGATGTTAAATCCTTCCAAATTTGACAATTTTGCACCAGGCAATATAGCCAGTGAACAAGAGGTGTCTCTGATGCTAAGTTATGCCCTTTATATAGCCTTCCATTCTTGGTATAGATAAGGTGCAGGAAAGCCCAGTCTCCATGGTTCAGCAAGATACCATGTTGGCTTCAGTTTGAGTAAGAGACACTTGTCTTAGACCACAATTTCAGCACCTACCTGGCCCAAAACATGAGTCTCTTGTAGTTTTAAATAGATTATCCTGATTTTATTATGTGAACATACCAAGCAATCACTTGTACACTGAACGTGTACACCTATTATGTATCAATAAATATCCGTAATACCCAATGTGATGTACAACGTCAATACCAGCCATATCAAAATTTCAATCAAGGTCTCTTCTATAACAAGGCTAATACCATATTCTAAGTTTATCTTAACTCTGTTTCTTGAAAGAGGCAATTACAGAAGTTATAAGACTCCTACTTTCCTAGGCAGGCCCAGGTCAACCCAAACCTGGCAAGACAAACCTTTTTATCTCCCATAGGGAGTGCTCAAGGTTCACATTTACTCTGACACACTGGAAAAGGGGATGTCACCTTCCTTGTGTCTTCTCATGTAGAGGTCTTATTGGCATGGTTTTCATTGCAAAGGAAATACCACAGGCTGCTTTCACGCCCATACCCAATGGCAGAGCAATTGCTGCACATTTTGTCTTAGATGGGATGCATTCATCCCATCTCTTAAGCATTGTTTCTTTCTAGGTTTTCTGCGGTTTCCTATCCTTGTGCCCATGTAATCATGACAAAAAAGCACAAAGAAGCACATCTAGGCTGAGGGTTGAGCTGGCCCAGAGGAGCCCTAAGCCTGCAGAAATTGACCATGCAAACCTGGGCAAGACCAAAAAGAAGTGCCAGATTCAACCCTGCACTGCCAGTGCTGCCCCAGAGCACAAACATCTAACTTGTCTGAATAAGGGATTTAAAAAAATACTCAAAATTTTTAAAGCACCTTGTGGGTTGTCATTTTTTGTAAGCACTTGCTCATGTAAAGAACACTGGGAAAGGCATATCTGTTGGAATTCTTCCCTCTGTACCAGAATTTGTGTGCTAGTCTCTTTCAGGTCTACCTGTTCCTACCTACCGTCTTATGTCTGTAGAGAAATCAGATTATGTAGTCCTATGTCAAATAGTCTATTTGTGTGAACCTTGACACATGAAACTAAAAGCACTCCACACATCAGAAGATGATTCCTTGTGAACCATAGCTCCACATTTTCCCATGACATCCTTGATGTCTGCCCAGCACTGGAATCCCAGGGAAACATCGTGGAAGTAGGACTGATGACAAATCCTGACTGCCTTCGAGGTCTTCGTCAGTGTGACAACTAGCCATGGTAACTGTCATGGAAGGGATGGTGTCTACACCTGGCTAGAACAGTCTTATTCATGATACTGGAGGTCCATTCATAGTCAGCCCGATCATCCCTGTCTTACACAGTGGAGAAAAAGGTACCTCCAGAGAAGACAACTGGAGACTCTCCAGTATCTTTGAGAGTCCTGAAGTCAGACCCTGCTTAATTCCCATCCTCCTAGTTTTTACTATATAAGTGTAGTAAAAGACAGGTAGACATGTTTATGTGGAGATTAAGATGACTTGTATTTCTAACGTTCTTTACAGCATATGCCAACCCTTGATATCTGCAGAAATTAAGAGTTTCTACACTTGTCAGTAGCTTTGCTGAAGGAAATTACAAAAACATGAATTCCTGAATCTGGACCCTACACTCACTAGTAAAAGAACCAAAGAACTGTGAATCTAGTAACAAAGTGGAGGGAAAGACCAGGACGGTAGACTACACCATTTCATTGAGCACAACCTCAAGTGGTCACACAGGGTGTTTTCATCAAACCGTGTTTTGAACCACACTGGAGTCTTGTGTCCACTTCTCCCAGACACTGCCCCTCTTCGGTTTAAAGCCTTCTCCAACTCCTTGCTTGTCGGGGTTATTACTTGCAGGGGTTTTGCAGACTTTGACTTAGTGATGGATGAAGAAAGCACACTGACACACAGATAGTATGCTTTGCTAGTTTGGCCGAGGCTTTGTGGCTGCTTACAGATCCCACGGAGAGGGCAGTAAACAGATGGCAGCTGCCGGCCCTTGATACCCATCTTAGCCTGTCCTGATGAAAAAAGTCAGCCTCAAGGACAAGGATAATGGTGAGCTCAGCCTTTCCTATTAAGAACTAACTGGAATTCGCTTCAGGAAGTGACACTACCTGGCCTTCAGGACCTCCCGATTCAGCAGCAATCTAGAATATGCTTCTGAAAGGCCCAGTGCAGGCTGAGCTCATTTGATAGGCAAGCCATCTCATAGGCTACAATATGTGCATGGCCCCAGATGTCCACTAGTCTTAGTATTAGGAAATTGCTTAGTGTTTCTGGGGACAGGTACAAACCTAGAACCCTAAATCCTCTTTGAAGTAGAGTCCCGTGATGAAACTACAATAAATCGTCATTGTTAAGACTCATAGGTCTAATTCAGAGGTTCACAGAGGCAAGTTTTTTTTTTTAAACTAGAACACATTTTCCTTGTTTTACCTGCATGGAGGAAATATAAGAGCTAGCCCTGAATATGGATAAGGTATGTGCAGTTCCAGACATCTAGACTAGTTTTATATTAAACAATTGAGGAAAACGGAATGTTCCCTCACCTATTCATGAGAAAATATACTTATAATACTATGAAGCAAAATTCCATGCAAAAGAATGTGCTTGGTCTCCAAGAAAATCAACT
Organism: Alouatta palliata; assembly: GCA_004027835.1. Classification (NCBI taxonomy): domain Eukaryota; kingdom Metazoa; phylum Chordata; class Mammalia; order Primates; family Atelidae; genus Alouatta; species Alouatta palliata. The sequence continues at coordinate 31,414 of PVKV010010073.1, forward strand.
CACTTGCAGCCACTCCCAGGCTGATTAGACACTGGTCTTTTGAGCCCAAAGTGTAGAGCCTCCCACTGGAGCATGACACCATGACTATCCTGTGTGATGCAGCAGACATGCAGCCAACTCTAAAACGCTGTCCGAGGCAATGAGGAGGTGCAGCACAGTAACCCTTTCCTCCCATTCTCAGTCTTCTACCAGGTTCTCCCATTGACTGGACCCAGAAGACAGCAAGTTGGTACTGTAAATGGGAAATATATTCTCAAAGGTAATATAAGGTGCCCCTCCAAGGTAAAGTGTGCCCCTCCAAGGTAAGGTGCGTGTCATCTAAAGTGACATGCAGATACTTGTAAATATACATGAACAGAACAGTAAATTGTAGGCCAAAGTGGCCTAGTACATGTATAAGTCGATTACCTGAAGGGGAGAGGGAGACGTCTGAAAAAGACAGTGGCTAAGATTTGATATTAGATAACAACTTTAAGTCAATATATTAAGCCAAACCCCCAAAGCACAAAATGTGAATCTTAAGCACACATGAAACAAGTTAACCAAACCGGTGATGTGAATTGTGGCAGCAGACTCTTTAGAGTTCTTGATATCTGCTAGTAAGAAAGGGCCAGCTGAGATTGTGAATTTGGTGTTCCATGGGAGGTGATGATTTTGACTGATGAAATGACTAGACAATCCTGCTAGAGCCTAGATGAGAAGTAGGGATAGCCACCAGCCAGGGCTATTAGCACTCCTGGTTTACAAGCTTCCCACAGAAGGTAAGTTGTCCTTCCAGGGATCAACAGCTTCTATCTCTTTCCAAGCCTCACATTACTTCACAGTCTTCAGCTTCATAATCACCATCTTTGATAATGGAATATGTGAGCTGGGAGCTATCTTATTAGCCCCTTTTGTTGAAAAGGGTCACAATATGGGGCTACTTTGTATTGTCATTTGCCTGGCCAGTAAACCACAGACCCCATCCACACAGAGCCCTCATGGAAACAAGTCTTTCCTCTGCTACGAGGAAAGAACACAGCTTAGGGTAGACAGGAAGACTTCATACTTCTCAGGCTCCTGATCCAAGGACTCTTACTACCTAGACCACCATTAAACTAAAAACACAATGTTACAGGAGACATGATCTCTGAATCCCTCCATTCCTCAATAGCTAGGCCTTGTCTGGAAATTGCCAAGTGGAATCTGGACAGATGTTCTTTGCACCATGGCAAGAAGTGTCTTCCCAATGTCTCTAGAAACCTAGTTTTTCCCCATATGAATTCTGGTCTTTTAGCCTTTACTGGTTCCCTAATTACTGAGTCTTGACATCGTCCCATCATCTAGGTGCTGAAGAGTTGACTCAGCTTCATGTGACCCAACTTCAGAACTGGCAAGAAGGTACCAACTGAGATGTGTTTTGTGTTCACAATGATTCAAGGAGTTTTTCACCTATGCTGCCACTCCTAGGCACATTTGAGCAGTTTTGAAAAGGATCAGAAAAGATCAACCATGCTTGACCAGGACCTAGAGGATTTCCACGAGTTTCTGACCATATCCTGCAGCAGTAGGGTCATGAGATAGTTTAAAGAGAGACTGTACAACAAAGAAAGGGGCCCCCATCAGCTTCAGAAATAGGAGCCCAGATGGAAAAGAGGCAAACAAAATAATTTATCTTGAGGAAGAAGCAGCTGACCCAGTCCCAGCCTCTACATGTAGCTAGGGGAAAGAATCACTGAGAGGCCAGCATCTCAGACACAGGCACTGGGGATAACTCCTACCACCACCCCCATCCTGGGGTGAGCATTGTACACACATACGGCTGTAGCAAGTCAGTCGCTAAATCAGGCGACACTCAGCTTTAATAGAATATATGTAGGTGTTATAAATGGATTTAGGACAGATCTCTCATGTCTTCATCTCACAGGGAAAGCCAGGAAATAAACATACCTTTGAGTAGTCACCTACATGAGGCACACACAGTGGCCCCAGGCAAGAGCAAGCACACATAGGTTGTCTTGGAGTTCTGGGCTCCGTGTCTCACTGATGTCTTTCTGGCCATATCACCATTTAAACTGCCAGCAACTGTCACTGACCCAGTCAAGAATCCCACACATCAGGGGCTATTTTTGTTAAGAGTTGGACACTATATTCCACATCTATCTTAACTCTGTAGCCTGGTAAACAGCCACAGGTGTGAGAAGGTAGATTCCAAGTTATTTTCCTAGGCAGGCCCAGATCAGCCCAGACCTGACAAAGAATGTCTTATCAACAGGTCATGTAGAGGGAACAGTGTTAGAGGCTCAAATCTGTAGTCTGTTCTGGACAATGGGATGTCACACTTTCCTTGTGTCCTGTGACATCAAGACTTATAGACCTGATGTAGTTCACTTTAGTTTCTGCTAAGTGCCACCTCTTCTGGCACTTCCCAGTCACAGAGCACTTGGTTCACATGTGGGCTTATGATTATATGATCCTTTCATTCTCTTCTGAATTTGCTTGTCCACATTATCTACAGTTTCCTCATGCTGGCTCCTATGTAATCATGAGGGAACCTCTTCAGTCTGACTTCATTCTTCCTACTACGTAAAGCACATCTGAGCAGAAGCAGCTGGCCCTCAAGTCCCCCCGAGCCCGCACACCTACCCAAATAAACCTAGATGAGTTTGGGAAGGAAAAGTGCAAGATTCAACCCTCCACTGTTGGTTTTGCCATAAAAGACGAACATCTAATGTGATAAAGGACTTAAAGATTTTTTTTTTCTTCTTTTTCAAAGCACCAGAGTATTCCAGTTACCAGTTTCTCTGAAGGCACTTTCCTAATCTTTACACAATAAAGAACAGGGTGAAGACACTTCTATTAAAGCAAGTAACTAGAGCTGTGTCGGAGTGCCTGATGCTCTAAGCACAGAAATAGGGGCACACAGGAGTGAAAGGCTTCAGATTGCATGTGGCATGGCTCACATGCTACTTTGTGCCCATTGAGCCTACAGACCAAGCTTTGTACCTGGTAGTTTGAGCAACTATTGACTACACCTCACTGGAAAGATTCCATAGATTCCCATGAAAGTGCAGCATAAGAAAACCTCCATCACACCTCAGCTGACTCAGGTGGTTTCACGGGGATTTGCAAGGCCCTTCTCCAACATCCTCATTTCCCTACACATTTCGGTCTTAGAAAATAAACCAAGATGAGAGAGTTCTCTTCTTTCTAGGGTAGACTTCTCTGCAATAGCATGGGTGACCTTCACCTGGATGTCAAAGGTTTGATCTCTAAATATGAAACAATTAGAGAAGAGTTATAGGAGACCTCATGAATATACCCACATGCTGGTACCCTGGGAACAGACCCTCAGTTTTCTCCAACTCATTCCTGCTGACCCAAGTCAATTACAATTTCAGGAAAGCCTTACGACCCAATGAGAGACATGAATAAGGTATTCTGGATCACAAGTTTACACATCTGCTTCCGTATTTCTATTATTCAGCTTTTGAAGGTGGTTTGATTAAAGCACCCTGAGAAAATTAGTCAATACCAAGACCCTAAAAAGTTCATTCTGGGCATGAGTTTTCCTCCACAGCACTCAGGCTTCTGTGCCTTTTCACTCAATCACCAGAATGTGTACATATGTTCATGATGCCTTCCCGCAACCCTTTGGCCTTAGTGGTTTCATACTCAAATGCCAACATTCGGCATACAGGTGAAGGACGTCCATGCCAGTGCTGAAGAGGCTATAGTAGAGGAAGACATTTCCTGAAGCTCTTGAAGGCTCTAGAGTTCAATTCACACAGGAGACTCACATGAGAATGAACTCGGGGGAATGTGACCTCCACACAGCTTGACTAAAGTGAAAACACTTGCTATTTATAGAACTACAAGGGATTTTATAGAAATGTGCCTTTGTTATGCAAAGAGCTAAGCGTTTTTTCTAGGATCAGAGACTATTCCTGTGGTTTGTATTTTCTGCCTTTGGGTCACTAACCATGTGTGTGCATGAAATTCGAGTTAATTCAATGTCCACACAGTCAATAGAATGCTCCTTGTCCTTCCAATTAGCACAGTTTACAGCAGGTCACCCCATATCCAACTCCCAGGTTGAATCAGAGGATTTGCTACCCCTGTTATCAGTCTGGCTTCAGCTTTAACAGTTCATTTTATCTAAGAAAGTGCCATCAGACCTCTTCCATGTGTTGAAGTTGTAGGTTAAAATGTCAAATAGTGCAGGGAAGATTAAAACATGACAAGACTTTCAGAGCATTCAAAGGAAAAAAGTCCTAGGTCATGAAGCATCTCCATAGACAGCTCATCCAGTATGGATGTTTGCATCTCACATAGCGGCCTTTCCGTTCATAGACGTCAGTAGGCATTGTCCTAAGAGCCACTTGGTCCCAGGCAGTGGCATTTTATAAGCAGCCTTATTCTCTGGAGAACACAGCTCCAAACAGCTATTGAACATGAGGTATATGTGGGCATCAGCTTCAGGTTGCAGCCTGCTCTGAATAGCTTCACATGTGGGCATCTGGGGACAGTCCATAGGGGCAGCAGTCCCCCAAACTGAAGAAATATTGATATTCAGGCACAGAGGAAACACTGAGTAGATGCAATAACACCAAGCCACGGGCAGAGAGGTTCCAAGTCACATCCAGGCTCTTCACCAAGACCTCAGGTTCCATGCTTCAGTTAAGGCCAGCCCTGAACACGAGACATCTTCATGTGAATTACATGTTCCTCACTGAAGTATGAGCTCAGATTTACCAACTTTGGCGTATGTCACTGGTTGATGGCATGGCAGATTTAGTGCTGGCCGAGATAAGCATGTTGACTTGATCTTAGGGGCAGTCATCTTTGACTAGAGTCCCTAAGACCCCAGGAGCAAACAGGTCCTTCATTTTCGGGCAGTACGGTCTTCTGCTTTGACAGGTCACCACGAATCCAACTCAACTTTCTTGTTGAAAAGAAACTATGTTTTTGTTCCATATCCTCATTAACAGGTCAGTGTGTTAGAAAGGACTATCAGCTCCAGTCATGAAAAGCCACACTGCTCTGGGTTTGTCACACCAGGCTTTCCTTACACCTATACTAGCAGCCCAGCTTTTAGCCACCTTGTGTCTGAACTCCATCTCTTCCTGAAAGAAGAAAGGTAAAGGAGGTAGTCTAGGAAAGCAGCACTTCATTGACATTCCCTGGCACCCCTCAGTCTGGACTCCCCATCCCACAGAGCTTTGTACCCTTTTTCCCTGTGAAACCAGCCCTTCAGAAGGGCTCACTCCAGAAAACCCATGTCCTCCAAACTCAGGTGATGGAAAGGCCAACGGCTCATTCTAAGGGAAAAACAAGGAAACTGGGATCTGGCCTTTCAGAATCAAGCATCAGAGACTGTTCCAGAGAGCCTTGTCACCCACATTGCCATGAGGCATTAGAAGGTTTTTGATATTTATAAAAAGTTTACATTCATATGGAAATAGTTGATTGAGTTTATATGTCTTTGTAACTTCAGAATTTATCAGCACTGTTCTTGCAGAAACCGGAAATACTTCCTACACTGGGTTAACCAGCAGCCTTGCTAGCGGGGAAGTCATCACCAAAGATTGGATTCCTGAATTTAGACCCACATTGATTCAACAGTTCTCTGGTTGGTCATAAACTATTAGTCCAGGTAACAAAGCTGACACACTCCAGAATGGACTTTGTCATAGAACCAAATAGTTGGACAGCGTGCTACGATTTGAGTAGTTCAAGTCAGGCTGATGTAGTCAGAATGACCATGAGACGAAGCACCGATTGCCTCTTTCAGTTTAAAGCCTTCCCCATTTCCTGTTCTCATTGCTGTCCATCTCAGACCATCCTAATAGGCAAAGTCAGGTTCAAGGATAAGTAGAGAACTCAGCCTAGTTCCTATTAATGACGAAAACTAGACCTGGAATCTACTTTGCAAGGTGACACTACATGGTATTAACTTCCACTTCCTGTATCAAATTTAGCATATGCAGCTGAATGGCCCAGTGTAGTCAGAATGCATTTTATAGAAAATCCATTTCACAGAGGACAAGATATATAGCTCCAAATGAAACCCAGAATATCCCACTTGTGAATAATTGGCTGGTGTTTTGGAGAGAAGTTTGTGATGATCGATACTGAGTGTCAACTCAATTGAAGGATACAAAGTATTGATCCTGGGTATGTCTGTGAGGGTGTTGCCAAAAGAGATTAACATTCGAGTCACTGGGCTGGGGAAGGCAGATCCACCCTTAATCTGGTGGGCACCATCTAATCAGCTGCCAGAAAATATAAAAACCAGGCAAAAAAAATGAAGAGGTGACAATGGCCTTGACTCCCAGCCTACATCCTTCTCCCGTGCTGGACACTTTCTGCCCTTCAACACTGGACTCCCAAGTTCTTCAGTTTTAGGATTTGGACTGGCTCTCCTTGCTTCTCAACCTTGTAGACAGCCTATTGTGGGACCTTGTGATCATATAATATTCAAACTCCGGAAACAAAAGCGGGAGGCCGACAGGGCCGCTGGAGTTCGCAGAGACAGAGGACAGTCTGTGCTTTGCCTGCCGCAGTGGCTGGGGGACATCTGCCTTTTCCAACAGCCCACCCACTTTGAGATACATTCTGGCTGGGAGGTGGGTGGGGGAAAAGTTTGCATTGCAATCTGCCTGCCTGCCTTTCTCCCCATCAATGCATATTTGCAAAAGGATTAAGCCACAGATCACCAGGAGCCTATTTCTGCATTGCAAAGGAGACAGGACTGAAAAACCAAAAGCCAGCTCCTACTTGTTTTCAACAAATGGGAAGGTGGTTTATTTTTCTTGCTTTTTGGAGTCAACACTCTTCACCACCATCCCCCTATCCCCACCCTCACCCCGCAACCCCTTCCATCCTCTAAAGAGGCAGAGATTTTTTTCTTTTGGTCCTTTTCCCCCCCTTCCCTGTTTATCCTGAAAAGGATTTGATGAAAAGCTTGAAGTATAAAAAGTCTTGGTGCTTCCCAGCAGCCGAGTTGAGGAGCAGAAGAGGAAGAGCTGGGGGCTGACATAGCCTTTGGAGATGGACCAGCATCCCAGGCTGATGCATTGCCATGCTGGGATCTGAATGGCCAGATACCCTGGCCTGTCCCAGCACCCGCAGGATGGGGCTGGAGGGACTGAGTGGAGAGGCTGGGAGGAGGCAGGACATTGGAGACATTTTACAGAAAATTACGACCATCACAGACCAGAGTTTGGATGAGCCACAGGCCAGAAAACATGCTTTGAAATGCCACAGAATAAAGCCTGCCTTAGTCTAACGCATTGTGTGAAATCAGAGACTAAACACTTTAGTATCTGAGGAACCCAGGAGGAGCCACCATAGGCCCCCAGCTGGTGCGGACAGACCTTAGCAGAAGGCCTGGCTGGCTGTGGCTTCTGGAGGGGCAGGTTCAGACAACTCAGTGGAACATTCAGATTACAGAGCCAAACTCTCACAGATCAGACAAATCTACCATACAGAGCTGGAGAATTATGAGCAGGCCTGCAATGAGTTCACCACTCACGTGATGAGTCTCCTGCAAGAGCAAAGCCAGACCAGGCCCATTTCCCCAAAGGAGACCGAGTGGATGGTCAGCATCATCCACCCCAAGTTCAGCTCCATCCAGATGCAGCTCAGAGCATGTGCGAGGCTGTGACGGTTTTTCAGTCCAGTCTCCTCTGCAAGGCAGAAATGGTCTCCTGGCGATCTGTGGCCAGGATTTCTGGATGCATGGCAGAATTGATGGAATTTCAATAAGCGACAGAAATCCTGGATGAGTATTTCTATTCCTATCTCAGCAATCCTTACCCCAGTGAAGAAGTCAAAGAGGAGTTAGCCAAGAAGTGTGGCATCAGTCTCCCAGGTATCAAACTGGTTTGGAACTGAATCCGGTACAAGAACATAGGTAAATTAAGAGGAAGCAGTATTTATGCTGCCATAACAGCTGTCACTGCTATCAATGTCAGCCTGTGGAAGACAAGCTAACTCACCCTCAGCTCCCAACTCAGCTGGTTCTTTCAACATGTCAAACTCCGGAGATTTGTTCATTAGCGTGCAGTCACTCAATGAGGATTCTTATCAAGGGGCCCAGGTTGGAGCCAATGTGCAATCACAGGTGGATACTCCACCATGTTATCAGCCAGACAGGAGGCTGCAGTGATGGACTCACAGCCGGTCAGATGTACGGTCCAAAGGGTATCAGTGATGATGAAAGCTGGCAGGATGCCACTACCCCTTTATCAGTGACCTCTGCAGAAGATCCTGGCAGTGTTCACCGATACCTCCAACTGAACTCCCAGCAGCCGCATCCTGGCTGACCCTGTGCCCCAATTGGGGCAGGGGCAGGAGGGAGGGTTTCTCTCCCAACGCTGAAGCGGAAAGACTAGAGGTCGAAGCAGTCAGCAGACAATGAGCATCTCCTCTTCTCTGGGATGCTATTTCAGACAATCTGGATACTTTTATACTCTTCCCTTTTTCCTGGGTAGAAGCCACCCTTCCCTGCCTCTAGTCGTCAAGCCTGATTTTTGTCCTCTTCCCTGCCCCTGTGCCTCTGTCCTAGACTCCTGGGATCCCTGCCTCCTTATCACTGAAGGATATTTTTAACAATTAGAGGAATTTAAAAGAGGAAAAATGTTAAAATTGTTTAGGAGGAGGTCTTGACGTGTGTGATGGAGTAGATGTGTGCTGAGGCAATGGTAAGGAACACCAAACGATCCCCAGGCAGAAAACTGCCAGAATATGTACTGGCCACCCACTACTTAAACCAGCTCCCAACACAGGATATCTGACCTTGTCCCCATTGCTGACTCAGAGCGCTTTCTAGCTTATTTCTTAGTGCCTGTTCAATACTGTTTAGTCCATCTTTATTCTATGAAGAAACACTGAGCACCTGCTCAGTGGTAATCACTTGTTCACAAAGAACTATGTGGATCAGAGCCTGCTCTGGGCTTTTCGCAGGGAAATGCTGTCAGTCCCCTGACGGTCCCACTCTGATTCCACTTTTGCACTCTTTGTGGCTGTTTAATTCCTTCAGCACCATCTGGGTTGGGGTCTCCATGACCGAGCTAGTCTTGGCAGAAAATAAGTTTGTACATTTTCGTGCTGGTGGTTTGAGGAGCCAAATTTACCTCACTTGGATCCCTCACTCCCTATATTAACAGACAATCCCATTTCTCTTATTACTTTCATTTTTTTTTTTTTTTTTTTTGAGACGGAGTTTTGCTCTTGTCGCCCAGGCTGGAGTGCAATGGCGTGATCTCGGCTCACCGCAACCTCCGCCTCCTGGGTTCAAGCAATTCTCCTGCCTCAGCCTCCCGAGTAGCTGGGACTACAGGCACGTGCCACCACGCCCAGCTAATTTTTGTATTTTTAGTAGAGACGGGGTTTCACCCCGTTGACCAGGATGGTCTCGATCTCTTGACCTCGTGATCCACCCGCCTCGGCCTCCCAAAGTGCTGGGATTACAGGCGTGAGCCACCGCGCCCGGCTACTCTCACTTCTTAACAGGAATACACCACATTGCCCTACTCATTCCAAGTCTTCCTACCTCTTCTTGCTCTTCCTCCCCCTGGGGACAGTACTGATTGGAACACTTTCCCCCTCTTCCTTTCCAACCCCAGTTATTCACTGGGGACTGTCAGAGCTGGGATTTTAAAAGGTGCCACATTTTTCATTTTCTCTCCACTAGGTTGGTTCCCCAGCAGGAAGTCAGGCAGCAGGGAAGGACACGGGAACAGCAGGTGCAGAATTCCTACAGGCTTTCTTATCCTGCTAGCAACAGCTCTGTTTCAGAGGCAGTCTTTGGAGACCAGCATTCAATATTTAAAACGTATTGCAAAACTGGGCCCAAGTTAGGCATGGTGATGAATGCATCAGTAACGAATAGAAAATTCTTATCCTGAAACCCTTCAACCTCAACTATGCCTTCATACGCACACATGTACATGCACATGTAGGCACATGCACCATCTCACACCTTCACTTTCCCAAGATGCCATGTTCAATTACCTACAATAACCACAGCACTATACCTTATGAGGCCGAGAGGGGAAATTAGTGACTAAGTGAAGGTCACTGACAGCAGCAGTGTGTCTGGAGCTTCCAGACCCTGCAGGCCCACTAGCGTGCACTTACCAGAACATACAGAGGACCTGATCATGATTAACAGGTCTCCCGTGTAAACTACTCTTGTTCCCATCACCTCTGGAGCACTTAGGGAGCCACACACAGTACTTACAATGTTTAATGGATTTGGTTCTGTTTCATTTTGTTTTATATTAGGCACACTTAATTTTCCAAAGTGCTATGCCGCACCATGCTCTCGATGCTCATGTATTAATACATGCGAAAATAGCATGTACCTGAAAGCTACTCTCAAAAGTCACCTGAGCTCACCATCTTCATAGCAAACCCTACCTGCAAGAAAGATGGCAGCTCTGTCACTTGATTAAGTGGGAGGTGGTCAAATCTTTTGGTGCCTCATTTTCTTCATCTGAAATGGGAACTGTTATGCCTGGCTAAGAGGCTTGTGCGAGACTGAAGCCTTATTCATATCTTATTCATATCCAATCTATAAATGTGAAGTCAGGGGAAGTAATGTCTCTGAAATCAAAAAGCTCATGCCATCTAGAGACAATAAGTGGTTTTGTCCTAAGCTTCTGGTTAATAACAGTACTTTGAGGTCATCACTATGACAAAAGAGTTTAGTTTTCTTGGTTTGGGTCTGTCTAATTTCTTAGGATAAAGCAAAGCTTCCAAATTAGAAAAAATAGGCCCTGGTTCTCTTAGCTTGCACTTGAACCCAAAATGTTGCCTCATACATACTTGGCCCCTGTGACATTGACTGCTTGAGGGGCTTCCAGAGACTAGTATAAGACTGAGGGGGTGAGAACGGCCAGCTAACAAGGACATGGAAATTCTGCACGGCACTACAGTCGTGAGTAGCAAACACTGCTCAGGGGAGCAGGGGATGCCACCAAGGAAACTTGAGGATGTGTGTTATTTGAAGGAAATGCAAAAACTACATTTATAGCAAAATGAGATTATACCTTGATGACTAAAAGACATTGGAAAGTTGTCTCTGCTAACTTCTGCCCTAATCAGAACAGATGCCTAGAAGGAACATTTTTGTGACAACTTTAGTCATTGGAACCAGTGGAGAACTCCAACTTAGTGGCAGGAATTTGAACTATTTACACACAAGAACATGGTTGAATCACATTTGCTCGACTTAGGGCAAAGTAAAGAGACCACAAAAGGTTCTCTTGGAAATAGGAGTGACTCCAGATGCGGCTCAAGTGATTGCCATGTTAAGTTAATGCAAAAGATCAGAGCAGTGCTACATTTGCAGTCTCTCTCCAGGCAGTAGTTTGCACTCATGATCACCTTTCACAGCATTTTCCCCACCCAGCACCTCCCCCAGTACCCCCTGCAAGCCCACTATCACTTCTGACTTCCAATGTGGCAGTCGTGAGATCTGTCCACATTAAGCATAGCAGGATGACACCGAGAAGCAGGATGGATTTGGATAGAGCGTGCCTCTGGGAATAGTTTCCTGGGAATTCACACTAGGTCAGTGCTACAGATACCAAGATGCACCCCCAGGATTCCTGTGAATTTCCCCAAGGAAACGATACTAGACCTGCGGTTTGGCCCACCTTGCAACTCTTTTTCATCCTTAACTCTTCCTCCCCCTGGCGAGGAATTCATGCCTGTGCAGTACATTTGCCAAGTGACACCTTCTTTCAGTTTATAATTTGCTGTGATGGTGCTTATTTGCTGGTTGCCTTTCCTCACACACTTTTCTTTCCTTCTGCTTTTTGTTTTTCTGCCCAGAAAAACCCGACTTCGATACCAAAAAAGATGAAACCACAGAAACTCTAAGATACAAAGTACTCAACGATTCTTTCAGGTTTACTAACATTTTCCATTGTTTCTTGCGACTTGTGTCTCGATGAACATTTCATAGTGAATGTTCTTGTAAATTCAGATGAAAAGTGGTCTGAATACTGTTTATAAAAATTTAACAATGACCTTCATAAGTACGCCAAACAGGATGGGGAATTTCCCCTCTTCTGGGACACCACGCATCATTCCTGCATTAGTTTGTAAACTCTACCTACATTCCTCATTTCCCTCATTTTTATTTTCTTGCATTTGTGAATTAGTTCAGGAATGCTAGAAAAGTGTTGAGTTGTGCACATCCATTTGTTTCACAATGTTTAGAAGTGACAGTAATTCATTTTTGTAAACTAAAAAAGGCTGGATAGTGAGAATAGGCACAACACATTGTTTATTAACTTTGAGACCCAGAAATAAGTGTTTTATTCTTGCTCTTAAAAATACAAAAGAGGTTTCATTATTTTTGGTTTACTTGGAGGAGGGCTTTCAATCGTCAGAATTATGATCTTGCAAGTTTTTCCTTCAATATGTCTACAAGGTGATGTGAAAAGATGACATTAGCAGAGTAGTAACAGTTAGGCTTGCTCTTCTACTTTTGCTTCAGAATTCAGTTAATGCCAAAAGCAAAAGATCAAGCCCATGTTGATGTCTCATTGATCCCCTGTATTTCTAGAGAATGTGGCACTCATGCAGTCCCTGAGAAAGATCAGATCAGGGACATGCTTCTCCTTGTAGCCCTTTAAAAAATTCAAGAAATTACTTCCACTTCTGTTTCAAGTCAGATCCTGAATTTCCATCCTCCTATCCTAGCGCTCCTTTGTCACTAAGACCTAGGTGACCTCAAATCATTTTTTTCAATTTACAATGACAGGAGAACTCACATAAACAGGACATTCTTATGTATGAAATAGCTTTTACGAACAAATGTAGAGTGAAACCTCACAGGCTTCTCCACAGAAGTTCTAGCTCTGAGCTAAGAGTAATTTAGACCTCACCATCAATGCTGGTCACCTGTGCTTAGCCGTTGAGTGTCCATTGATCAGACCCTTAGTAGGGAACAAGTCGATGCACATGAATGGAAGGCTTTAGGTAAAGTCTGACATTGCTCACCCACACCACCTGCTGTATTGAGCCCACAGAACAAACTTACCACCCAATAGTAAAACTCAGTTAACTCTTTGTAGTTTCAATCGCTGGAATGATTTTGTAGATTTCAAGTGTCTGACATCTGGAAAACCTGAGTGGTATCTCATCTGATTTGTCTTCCAATTTGTCTCATGGGGCCATGCATGGTGGCTCACGCCTATAATCCAAGTACTTTGGGAGGCCGAGATGGGTGGATCACCTGAGGTCAGGAGTTGGCCAACATGGTGAAACCCTGTCTTTACTCAAAATAGAAAAATTAGCCAGGTGTGTCGGTACATGTCTGTAATCCCAGCTACTTGAGAGGCCGAGACAGGAGAATTGCTTGAACTTGGGAGGTGGAGGTTGCAATGAGCCAAGATTGCATCACTGCACTCTGGCCTTAGCAACAAAGCAAGACTCCATCTACACACACCACCCCCCCCCCACTCCATTTGTCTCATGGGCATCACAAGGCCTCTTCAACATGCCCATTTCCTAAAAACTGATTTCAGGAGACAAAGGTTTAAGAAAGTTCTTTTGCCTTCCAGACTCCAGCTCCTTGAGTATTCCATCAGAGACTTAATATGGTGATACAACTCAGTTACACAAAGGTACACAGGGAAACATCCTAACAGAAGCTGGATGTTTACTGTGTGAGGGGGGGGGATGTTCTGAACCATTGATTCTAGTTGTGAACTTTGAGAAAGTTATTTGTAATATCACCCCAAGAACAGAAGAGCCAATAATCAGATTCTGAGCACAAGGATTCACTGAAGGCATGAGTTTTACCTTCTATGGCACCCAGGCTCCTGTGACATTGGAGTCAGAAGGACAAGACAGTATACAAGTGAGGCTTTAACCACTTCTGTGTCATCTGGTCTCATGTTCAGACATTCCCCCAGAAGTGGGAGCAAGTTCAAAGGAATCAGTCATGACAGTGCAGAAGACATCACGCTAGAGGATGAAGACAATTTCTGAAGTTTACAGAGTTCAATTCACATGAGACTGAGAACCAGGAAATATAACCTTTACACAGCTTGATGAAACTGGTTCATCACCTGCCATTTCTAGACTGACCAAGAGGAATTTGATGGAGAAATGGTTTTGTTTCTAGGAAGGAATGAATGCTAGATCAGGGACCAACTCCTGGGTATGTGTTCATCCCGAGATCATCTACTTGGCACATTTGTGTGTGCATGCAATCAGATATTGTCCCGATAGAACCACTGGAAATCTCTTGGCCATGCAGTAATACAGGGCATCTACAAACAGATTATCACGTATTCGACACCAACTTGAACCAGAAGAGGCATTATCAAGCCTGTCACAATCGGTCACAGTCAATCTGGTTTAAACAGTTCATTTTAACTAAGACATCATTAGGCCTTTTAGCTGGAGTCATCCCCTAACTATAAGGAACAGGTAAAATGCAGACCAGTGACATTTTACCTTCACTGAGGATGCCCCTAAAGTTTAGGGGATCCAAAGCAGAGTCAGTTTCAAGACATGAAGTATCCCATTGAAAGTCCATTCAGTATTAATATCTATAGGCCTTTCCATTTATAGATGTCAGTGGACATTGGAATAGTGGCCATTTCATCCTAATGACATTTTACATAGATTGTTGCTCTCCATTGTGCAAAACAGCTCCAAAAAAAAATCAATTCTGAGGACCAGGTTTGGATTTCAGCCTCGGCCTGTTGGTTTGAGCAGACCATCTTTATATATCTAGGTGACTGGAGGAAGTCTATATGCCCAGCAACTCCCCATCAGCACAAAGATTGACAATATTCAGGCACAGAGGGAAATAGGTGCAGAGAACACCAAGCCATGGGTATGGACAAGAGCTTCCCAGTTTTGAAGTTGTACAAAACCACATTCATGCTCTTTTACTAAGTCCTCAGCTTCACCCTGTAGTTAAGGCCAGCCTTAAGTTCCAGCGTCCCATCTGTGTAATGATCCTTGTTCCTAGCTACAATTCAATCACCCAAAGTTTTCATTCTGAGTATGCCCTTATTTGGCAGATCCAGTCCTTTCTGGGCCAAGTATATCAATTTCATCTTGGGGGTGCCTATCATTGGACAGAGTTACAAAGGGCTCAGTAGCCGACAGCTCTCATTCTCAGGCAGTGCTACCGTCTTCAATTTGACAGGCAACTACGCGTTGTCCTTACCCTGATAATTTCTCTGGGTGTATCCGAGGATGTTGCCAGAGGTGGTTATCATTCCAGTCAGTGGCTGGCGAGAGGAAGACCCAACCCCTCAATGTGGTCGGGTGTAGGGGTGAGAGTCCTTAAGTGCTGAGGCAGGAGCCAGAAGCCTCAGCCTATTCCCATATAAATAATGAAGAAGGTAACTAGAAATATAACTGTAGTAGTTATTCATAGGTAAATTTAATTCTTTTACCAATGCCTCTCAGGTCAGAAGTGTGAACCTGGGGCAACATCGTAGAATGAATGAACCTAAGGCAAGACGCTTTAAGCCCTCTGTCAAGCCCCTGTAAGGGCTGCTGGAGGGCGCCTCGGCTGTACGGCAGCACCAGTGCTGGGAAAGTGCCTGCTGTTTAGCCAGCTAGGGAAGGAGGCGTCCAAGATGGCCAAGACATCTCCCTCCCCGGAGGAGTTAGGAAACTCCGCTCCTCCAAGCTCTTGTGGTATGCCTGACACTGTCAGGTAGGCCAGCAGACATCCGGGCGCTTAATTGTCTATGCGATGCTGTGCTTCAGTGGTCACATTTCATGTGTACTCTCATGTTCCGCTTGTCTCTTCTAAGAACCATGTACAGTCAGTAAAATACAAATCTTAATGTCTTTGTTCTTAACAAGTATGGAAAGGTGCTGACGCATTACACTCCTTACCTCATCTCAGCTACTAGAAATTCCTGAGCCCCTACCTGTATGACACGTGATTTACTTGACCCTATCAGTGCCATGCCTTATCTACCCTGGCCCCAGTTGCTGACCACCAAGGCCACGCCCTACCCACCCTGCCCCCAGATTTGTAACTCAGAGTCTAGGCATTCCAGGCCACTGCTGGACCCCACCCTTTGGTTGGCAGTGGACCCGAGGCCCAAACTCTTCTGTGTCTTGTGTTTTATTTCTACAATTTCTCGTCTCCACACCAGCAGAGGGGCTCACAGAACCCTGCAGGGCTGGACCCTGCAGCTGGGCACCATCCATCTAATCTGCTCCCAGCATGACTAAAAGCAGGTGGAAGGTGGTGGGATATGCTGGCTTGCTGAGTCTTCCAGCTTTTGCCTTCCTCCTGGCACTGGATGTTTCCTGCCCTTAGACATCAGACTCCAGGTTCTTCAGCCTTTAGACTCAGACTTACACCAGTGGTTTGCCAGGGGCTCTCAGGCCTTCGGCCACAGACTTAAGGTTGTACTGTTGACTTCCCTACTTTTGAGGCTTTTTGGAGTTGAACTGAACTACTGCTTATTTCCTTTCTCAGCTTGCAGACAGCCTATCATGGGATTTTGCCTTGTGATCGTGCGAGTCAGTTCTCCTTAAACTTCATTATAGACATATCCTATTCTGTTTCTCTGGAGAACTCTGATATAGTATGTATTGGAAATTTATCAGATAGGAAGTCAGTCTGAAATCTATATACATTTTTGCAGCTATTCCTACCATTTGCCAGCCCTGTAAGAACAAGAAGTACCACTTTCTGCACTGAAGTCTGCCCATAGCCTTGCTCAAGGTAAAGTCATTCCCAAAACTTCGATTTCCGAGTCTAGACCACCACACCCAACAGTTATCTATTGGGTTTACTATGAGCCCAGGTAACAATGCTGAAAGAGACCAGGACAACAAGACA
The DNA here is from genome assembly GCA_004027835.1 of Alouatta palliata. NCBI lineage: Eukaryota > Metazoa > Chordata > Mammalia > Primates > Atelidae > Alouatta > Alouatta palliata. The sequence continues at coordinate 48,248 of PVKV010010073.1, forward strand.
TTTCATTAAACAGGGTCCTACATAGATGTGCTCTCGTTTTATTAAATAGCTTTTGAGCCAGCTTGTCTAGAGATGGGGACACAAGACTAAGCATCATGCTCATTCTGTGTGAAGCTTTTCCCTACCCCATTCTCATTGCCACCCATTGTAGTTTGTCCTAACCAAAGTCAGCCTCAAGAATAAGGATAAATGAGACAATCTATTAATGACTGAAACTAAACCTGGAGCTTACCCTGGGAGGGGACAGTACCCTGGTCTTACCGAATCTTCTGGGTGAACAGCCGCAATCTACAACAGGCTTCTGAAGCCCAGCGGAGCCCAAATTATTTGAATAGGAAGCTATTTTACACAGTTCAGTGTTCATGGCACCAAACATCACCTAGAGTCTTCCAATGTTAGGAAGTTGCCTTATGTTTCTGGGGACAAGTTCAGGCCTAGAGCCCTACATTTTTAATTCCATAGGTAAAAGCGGTCTGAAACTGATAGAACAATGCCTGTTCTGTGAACGTATGGATCAGATTGAGATTGACCGAGTTGTATTTGTAGACTAGAAACCATTGTCCTATTTTAGAGGGGATATGAGAGTTGGACCTGAAGATGGAAAAGTATATGGAATTCTAAGTGTCAAAAAGTTTCATGTGAACAAGTCATGTGAACACTCTTGCCTACCCCTGAGGAAAGAGCCAGATAGCAGACCACGGAAATGAGAAGTAGCATGCTTGGTTTCCAAGATAGAAGACACCTGTGGCCATTCCCAGGCTGACGGGAAAATTAGGTTAGCTGGTGTCTTTGAAACATCTGGATAATCTCCCATTGAAGACTGGCACTGTGGTCGTCCTGCGTGATGGAGCAGATTCAGAATGAGGTCTGAGGTAGGGAGGAGGTGAAGCATGTTATTACTTCCCTTCCTCCCATCCTCAGTCTCCTGTAAGCTTCCCTCACTGGGCTAGGCCCAGATGAAAGAAAGCTAGTACCATACCTGGGAAACAGTATGCTGAAAGTTAATGTGCCCCATGATTAACACAAAAGGAATGGAATAATAGTCAAGACGGATAGCTGCATCAGTAAACAGAGGCAAGCGGCTCAGACTTCAAAGTTCTACCACACACCATTTAAGTAGACATTTACCTACAAGGGTGTAGTTCCAAATGAGGCTCAAGAGTGAGGAGAAAGAGTATCCCCGTTTCTTCAGTTTCAGTTCAACTCTGTATGAGATGAGGAAGAGGCCAACCCAAGTTAACCAGGAGAATGCACTGGAAACTGGTACTCCACATGCACCAGGAGAAGGAATAGAAGTTTGTTAACATACAGGTGCAAGGAACATTTGACTGATTACCTTAGTTATAACTCAAGGTTACTTAAAATTTTGAGGTACTTTCCTACAGATTCGAGTCACGTCATGAGTGAGTGGGGCTAAGTCTTGCGTTTCCTGGTGGCTCTCACATCCTACGGAGGACTTTAGTGTTTGGTCACGGCATAAAGAACTCCTGGTTCTGCAGCCCCACAAGCCCTATGAAGTGACCTATGAACATGTTATAGGAGTGTTTCACTATCGTGTTCAATAAGATATGTACAACGTGGAAGATGTCTAGATCAAGTTTACAAAGTCTGCGTCTAGGATTTCAATTACAATGGTTGGGAATAGAAGTGAGATATTGCAAAGGAATTTATTGAACTTAAGGATAGAAAGTGTCCAAGTGAGAAAAATTAGGTATACTATACATAGACTGTGCCCATAACTCACCTAACAGACATGTAAATGGTGTACTTTAATTGAAATAAGACAGGTAAGTCTGAGGAGATAGTGGGCAAGATTTCATTGTGCTTAAAGTTCTGGGGTACATGTGCATAACATGCAGGTTATGTAGGTATGCACGTGCCATGGTGGTTTGCTGCATCCATCAACCCCATCATCTACATTAGCTATTTCTCCTAATGCTATCCCTCCTTTTATATTTAGGATAACTAAGACATGGAATCAATACAAGATGTACAAGGTATAAACTCTCAAGTTAACCGAATCACAATGAAACAAATCTAAGATTAGCAGAGACTTGTTTGAGTCTTTGATACCTACTATCAGAAAATTCCAGTTCAGTGTAATTGCTTCTTATGGCAGGTAATGTTTTCGCTAATAAACTAAGAATCCTATTTCTTAGATGGGGACCAAGGATAACCACAGCCACCTACGAGCACCACTGGTTTGTGAGCTTCCCATGGAAGTAAGTTGTTTTTCCAGGGAAGAATGGCTTCTCCTCCTCCTCCAACCTTCACACCATGATTTTCAGTTTCATGATGACCATGATGATGGAAACTGTAGGCTGGAGATCTTACTAGCCCCTTGGCTATGAGTCACAACATGGGACTGTTTTATATAGTCACTTGCTTGGCTGGCAATTTTAGTCCACTATCCACACAGCTGCCTCATGGAAACAACTGTCACGAGGAACAAAGACAGCTCAGGAGCAGATGGATATCATGCTTCCCAGGTTCCCGATTCAAGGACTACCTAGCCTGCCATTCGGCCACAAAACAATGTTCTTGAAGGTATCAGATGACATCTAGGTCTTTCTATTCCTCAATTAAGCCTTCTCTAGTAACTGGTAACTCTGCTACCATTTATTGGGCAAATGGTTTGAGTATTTAGCAAGAGAAGCCTTTTCCCAGAAAAGTCTCCAGCACGAGACCCACTTCTTACCCCTAGACGAACTTTAATACCCCTTTAATTGCTCCTGGTTTCGCCAAATCATGTCCCTCTTCCATCCATCATTTTAGTTCTTGTTAAATGTTGAGTCAGCTTCACACAAACCAACTTGTAAGTAACTGGCTGTCAAGAGCAAGGAAGGAGGGGACCAAATGAAATGTGATTTTTATTCAGTCAGTTTTGAGAAGTGCTTGGCTATGATTCATCTGCCTTAAGCAGTACAATCCTCAAAATCTGGCCCAGCATCACTAGGATCAGCAAGGCTTGACCAGAACACAAGTCCCGTGAGCTTCTGACTGTATCTTGCATGAGTGACATTGGATGATTTGGGGAGATATACAGACACTGTTAGGAGGCGAGATATAAATAAGCTGGAGTAGTGAGCATTTTGTTGTATCTGCTCACTTCCAGTTTAAGCAATCATTCAGGGCATTCACAGGACTTTCCCCTTCAGTAGGGAAGATACATGGTTATGGCTGTAAGTCTCAGAAGACTAATCTCTTTCCAGACTATTTCAGTACATCAGAAGTTATTGTCTAAGCGTCTAGATACTGCATAGAGAGCAAACGAGAACCCGATTCCAAGGCCACCTCCATTTTTGAAGGCTTAGGACACCTATAAACCCCTGTAATTGTTACAGTAAGAGATAGCAAGTTGGCAACTTTAAAATCACACATTTTAGAAACAGGAGAGGACAGATGGCCATGTTTATATGAATACAATTTCCCACAGGTTCAAGACAAGACAATTTAACCTGAATGGAGAAGTAGGAAGACAACTATTTACCATAGCAAGTCAGAAGTAGGATTGCTCCTGGCTAGTCACAGATCTAATGGTGAATATCAGTCTTCTCTGCAGCACACCATGTACGTTCCACAGAAGGAATAAAATGGAGAGGCACCACTGCCACTGGGATGGCAAGCCATGGCACAGTCCAGGATACAGAACTGCACAGCTCAAAAATGTGGGCATTAACACTGACTTCAAGGAAGAGCCCTTAGCTGCCCCTCTAATGGCCACTGTGAAGAGAGCTCTGAGCCAGGAAAGGTCTGAGATCTTAACAGCCTGTCACAGCTCCCTGGTGACAATCATAGCCTAGGCTAGGACCAACTCAGCAACGAGACATCCCAAGATGAACTAAAATACTTTGGGAAAAATGATAGAAGATGAGATGTAGACTCTGGGAGAAGGGAGAGCAGTCTACCTTTTGTTTATCCCGAGTTCTTGTTCGGAGTCATGTATCTTGTTCAATTCAGATTTGATTACAACATGTGGCAGATTCAGGTCACATGATGAACAGAGGAGCTACAATTAAATCGAGGGCCAAGCGCAGGAAGTAGGGCACACAGCAGGTCCTCCCGTTGCCCCATTTAGCAGGTTCTGATTAGTTTCACATCCTCAGTTACGGTGAGACTATGTTTCGGGTAAGGCAAGACTTCTCATCTCTAGCTGGTCACTCAGGGATCCGGCACTTATGGCTGGATATAATCTTGACAGGTTATCTCCTCCCTCCAAGACACTGATGTGCTTCCCCCCTAGGAGAGCAGAACCTGGTAGCATCTGTGTGTTTACTCAGCACATGAGGTACCTGGACATGTCAACATCTGATCCTGTGATCAGGTGGCTTTTCAGAGACCCTAGGGCATCCCTGGGGCTGCTGCAAGCTGAATTCACAAGGCCCAATTTACACTGGACACAATTATTACGAAGTCCCACCTGACCAAGATAATGTTGAGGTAGGTCCCCAGTGTACCCCGAAGTTTAAGTGAGATGGACCGCCGGGTGCACTGAGTGGTAACTTGTTTAATGTCCATGTCTCACTTTCCCACCACCCTGCAGATGCTTGTGGCATCACCTCCCACGTAGACTTACATACCAATCCTCACCTCAGATTCTGCTTTTAAGAGTCAGCTTGACACAGATAACTTGGCCTGGAACTCAAAGTCAGGATGGGATTCAGAAACTGGCTACAAGGTCCTAATTGCTGGTGGTTGAGGGCAGTAGCAATACCCCTACCACCCATTGCACCATAGCATTGCTATTCCCAAGACCTTCCAGGGAGGAGGATTGGGACATGGTGCAGGCCAGGTCATATGCTGGTTCATGCAAGGGCTTAGATCCTATGTTGCATGGTATTTCCAGCAGCAAGACAAAGGAAGGTGTTGCAAGGTGGCTCAGATACACAATACTTATTTCAGAGCTCTGATGTGTTGATGGCAGCTTTAGCTGGCCTAGAGCCACAGTTCTACATCTCCTAACCAATCCTGCTTTCTCCTCCCATTCACTAACATCCCCGACTGACCCATCAACTCCTCAAACTTGGCGTGGGCATCACTTCTGCCAGCGTCCCTACATACCGAAGATACGTTAATGTTGGGGTCACCACCTGCAGGGTCTGCAGGATAGTCTCAAACCCTTTTGGAAGGTGTAAGGTTTTTCTACGTTCTATATTTTTCCATTATTTTTGCCACCACCCCCGACTGAACTGACAGTTTAGACAGTGAAACTCAGTGGGTCAGCCTTGTATCATAAGGCCTTGAAAATGGAATCCTTGCAGTTTTCTGTGGGCACCCAGAAGGGATGGGTGAACATTGCTAGTCAGTTCAAAGGGACTGATAAGATCTAGGTTGTGTTTTCCCTCCCAATGGCTTTAGCAGAGAGCTTTTGCAGCAATACCTTGGGAAAGGCTAACAGGCCTCCCTGCCTCAGCATCTCAGATCCCGAGAGAAGCTCTTCCTAGTAGTTGGACCAGCTTATCTCCTACCTGTAATCCCATGGACCATAATCCCCACATTTGATGTAGATTCTAGGGCTGTATGATACTTAATATTGTTAACTTGGTTGAAGGATGAAAAGTATTGTTCCTGGGTGTCTGAAATATTAATCTCCTTTGGCAACACCCTCAGTCAGTGGACTGGGAGAGGCAGACTCACCCTCAAGCTGGGTGGGTACCATTTAATCAGCTGCCACTGCAGTGAGAAGTTGGCAGAAGATGAAAGGACAGACAGTCTTCTGGCTTTTATCTTTCTCCTGCATTGGATGCTTCCTGCCCCTGAACATCACATTCCAAAGTTCTTCAGCTTTTGGACCCTTGGACTTACACCAGTGGTTTTGTCAGGGCTCTTGAATCTTCAGCCACAGACTGAAGGCTGCACTCTCTACTTCCCTAATTTGAGGTTTTGGGACTCGGACTGATCCACCACTGGCTTCCTTGTTCAACTTGCAGACAGCCTATTGTGAACTTTACTTTGGGATCACGTCAATTCTCTTTAATAAACTCCCTCTCATATACATGAGTTCTATTATCTCCTTGTAGAGAATCCTAACACAGCCTGTCAATCCTGTGTTCAGTCAACTTGGCCTGTCTAAAGCTTCTGTTTGGAGGCCATGTAAGTTCTAGCTTCTGTTTGGAGGCCATGTAAGTTCTAGCTTCAGTTTAACCATTTCTCCTGGTCACCTTTGTCTTCCTTCTCGGTCACAATCTTATGCTTAATCTTTCAGCTACCCTTACCAGTATCTTCAGCTATCCATCTCCATGGTTTGATAATGCACTTAGTTTTAGGACCTAGAGAACATTCTCGAACTTAGATTTGCACATTTGAGATAGTAATATCTAGGCAGGTCATAACCCATACTTCCCAAATCATGTAGTGCCAGGTAGGTAAGTCTGTCAAGACCTCAAAGACACTGGATCGGCAATAACCCTGTAACAGACATCCGGATTGGCTAGTTTTCTAAAGAAAAGATACTTGAGGAGTGCTAAGGGTTGACAGTGTAGCGAGTCCCTAGTCACTCAAAAGGGTTTTCAGATTTATACAAAAGCAAAGGCAGACCTAAGTGCCTCAGTCTCACCCTTGGAGTCTGACGTGGTTTGGCTGTGCATCCCCACCCAAATCTCATCTTGTACCTCCCGTAATTCCCACGTGTTGTGGGAGGTACCTAGTGGCAAATGATTCAATCATGGGGGCAGGTCCTTCCCATGCTATTCTCACGGTAGTGAGAAGTCTAAGATCTGATGGTTTCAAAAAACGGGAGTCCCCCTGGCACAAGCTCTTTGCCTCCCACTCCATCCATGTAAGATGTGACTTTCTCCTCCTTGCCTTCTGCCAAGATTGTGAGACATCCCCAGCCAAGTGGAACTGTTGTATGATTATGCAAAACAAGTGTATAACCTTCTAAGAGTTATCTAGCTTTTAAAATTCCTTTGTTATCAAAGAATGGATCAGGCATTCACTTCACATTTGTCTTTAGACATTTGAAGAGATTTCTGGACACTTGAGATGAAACTGCCACATAGGTCCAAGTGATTTAATAGGTTTTCAATGGTACTACAGATTCCTATATAATTTACCTAGAGAAGACAGTTGGAGAACTTCCAGTTCCTTCAGATTCACATCCTCATACAAGAGGGAAATGGTTACCAAGGCAAGGCTCTCACATACCAAAGTCACTAGTCATGCCTTATTCTGAAGGCTACATTGTTCCTTCTTTCACCATCCATTTCTACCTTTCTCATTCAGAAAGGCTTCAAGTTCTAATAGAAAAAGCTACCCAGACTAACCTAGGAACTCCTGATTTTGTGGAAGTCATAACTATTGCCTGTCTCACTCTGGGCATGAAATTCAGTGGGCCTGTATTCAAGGTGGGTCAAAATAGGAGATACCTCCAAGTCCACCTGCTGCCGACTCTGTTCTAGGTCTGAGCTCCACCTGAGTGCCATTCACCACAGCTTCCCCTGCGATATCTGCATTTAGGTCTCTTGTCTAAATGTTGATCTGCCACTTTGGTGCTCCAAATTTTTGTACTTCAGATGTTGGCCTATTATTGTACCCCAAATTTGGATTTAGTTTAACTCACTACCCTAGATTGCTCTCGTCTTCCAAATCAGTCACTTATCTATACCCACGATGATTGTACCAACTTGTTTTATGAAGTTCTGACCTACCATTCCCACCTTGCACAATGTGTCCATTGCTGCCTTATCTTCCTGTGTTGCCACGAATGTGCAGATCTTGCTAATATGGCAAAGTCTTGGTTGTTCACTGCCTAGAGGCATTCAGATCCCTGGTCCTGCCAGAAGTTCCTGAGAGAACACGCAAGCCGAGCATGTCTGCTTTGGGTGATGCACCCCTGCTTTGAGATTAGGGTTAGCTTTCTCACCTCTAAATTCTAGCAGTTGTATTCCTACAGCTAGAATGGGCAATAGTAGCAACCCCAACAGTTCTCCCACCAACTATGGATATAAGATCTGAAGCTCAGGAGAGCATCATCCCTCTTAAGTCATGGTGACAAGGTTGTGGCTAGCAATGAGCTTGAGATTTTCAGAAATCTACTCTAACAGGCATGAGTTATCACCAATGTTTCTCAGACATTACAACACGCCACAGTCCAGGACGATGATGCTATGGGTTCTGTTTTATGTGAAGCTTCTCAGCTCACAGGACAGTCTACGGGAGCTTCTGTAACATTTCCAGAGGACTCGAATTATAATCCAGGTTTCTCTACCATACACAAATCCTTAACTGATTGGCTGAGCTGCTTTAAGCTAGAGTCAAATATTATACATTCTTAAATATTCAAGTTCTTCCTAAAGCTATTTGCTTCTCCTACCCAATAGGGTACGGTCTATTGGATAGCAATTGCTCTATAGTACTGACGTCTTAGTGGGAGGCATGCATGGAGATCAGGAATGTTGGAAATTAAGGCCAATCAGTTTTATCTTACTCACCTGAATTTATGATTTCACTGATTCAATATTCTACAGAAGACTAACCTACATTTTGTATCAAAAGCTGTCTAGTTTCTCCTGAAGCAGTTCCATAGGAAACCCTTCTCAAGCTACCGAGGCAGAGATGACAAATCCTAGGAGGTTCCTCTTAATTCTGGCAATTTTACAAGTCAGGCTCCCTATGTGTCACAAGATCCCATGTTCAGCCTGTTCTTGTAAGGGTAAAGTGACATTTAAATCTTGACTATACAGTATTTCCAAAGTCAGAACCCCAGATTCTATATCTCTACTGCCCCCATCCCAAAAACTGGCCATGTACCCGATGTTTTCCATGTACTTGTCCCAAGACAAACGCTTCCAATTCTACAATCAGAAGCTCAGGTCAGGGCCCAAAGTCCCTCACTACTCTGAACTTTTGTCACATCTTTGTCACTGGCATAAGCTCAGTTCCTTGCCCCTTATCCTGTTTATGGGGAACATTTATGACAGTCATACCTGCAGAAGTTCTTCAGGTATAACAACTTTCTTACCCCACCCTCACAGCTCACATGAGGACTTCTAAGCCCCACCCTCACTCTACACTTTCCAAGTGTGCTGTGCCTTTCAGCTGTCAGTCCCTTCTCCAATTTCATTTTTAGTTGCACTTAGACTTGCATCTGCTCCACTGGCAATAGTAAGTGGTCGGAGTTGTGTATGTAGATTCAATCCAGTTGCTTGGGCTCCAGAAGTTCTCTTGGCCTAGCACCACCATTGTCCTCAGAGGCTAAAATGTCGTCAGTCAGTATCCAAAGAACATCCTACCCCTCTTGAAGATACTTAACGATCAAAGCAGAAGAGGTATCTTAGACGACATTGGTGACGTAGAAGTGAAAACACAAACAGCATGGTATGGCATGCAAAGTGGCCCAATATGTGGTTTCAGAGGAAGTTAGGGGAGAAGCATAGTCAACAATAGCACTTTCTCCAAAAGATAAGATGCTTATTAACTGCAGCCTTCAGCAAGAGTATTTCCATTTCACTTTAACCGAAGACTACAACACAAGCCTTACTAGAGAAGGTTCGTTATACCCAACATACTTAACACAAATCAGATCCTAGAAGGTATATCTGGTGATATCAGAAACCAGGATTCATCTTCCTATTAGCAAAGTTTAGCTCCTTCCAGTTCAACTGGGATGGAGCCAAGGGGACCACCTCACTGATTCTGGCACTAGGACAAGCTACACAGCTGGAGAACACCAATTCATGTTCATGCCATAGCACCTGCTCCAAGTAGGAATAAGCTCCAGGGTAGCTAAGCATCCTGGTATTCAATTTCAGCAGTGTTCCCAGGGATTTGAATCTTTCCCTCCTTTTAAGGGGAAGGGGAAATGGCTTTTAAGAACTGCATAAACATTAGTCACTACAAATCTACTGTTTAGGATATCTGAAAACTAAGCCACTTGTAAAATTGAAGATCGACTGTGAGGTTCAATTCCAGGCACATTATGCCCGGGAGTTTCCTTAGAGGAACCTCAAAGTCACCACTAAAGACTAGAAATTTCAGGAAGAATTCTTAGAACTTGAGATTCTGAGACAGGAGAGATTATCCCTGTCTTACAAGACCAATTATCCCTCTCAAGGAAGCACATCCTGCCACCACCCAGGAAGTGTTGTGTTCCTTACGTCCCTAGGTGGCAAGTTTTATGTTGAGTTAGGAACATTTAAGTTCCCAAATCAGCCTGCCAGCTAGACTTCTGCAGGACTTCACAATTGCAACATCCTTAGACCTCACCTAACCAACCTCAGCCATCAGTTCCTCCTTTTCTCTTCCATCTCATTGTCTCCTACCCCAATGGAGACAAGCTAGTCAGTATTCTATTAAGCATGGGAAAGTGCTACCATTTCAGACTTGCAAGTCAGTTCCACACTGGCTGCTGCTTTGCGCTGTTTTCCTGAGAACAGGTGTATAGGATGACAATGCGCACAAAAACAAATCCCAAGGCAGTGCTTTGGAGTAAGACACTGCTAGAACACGATGTGTTATGGTAGCCACTGGCATGAGGGAGCCGATTTCGGAGGAAGGGGCTGAGAAATCGAGACTGCAATGTACACCAAAGGGGATAAGAAAGGTTCCAAACTTAGGTGAAGCACCTAGAGGAGCCAAGAAAAAGTGGCAAGACATTCATTCTTCCTGCATGTCTTATCATAAGACTGTCCCGATGGCTCTATGCACCATGCCTTGAACAGTTCCTGCATCTCTTCGGTACTAAACAGTGGAGGGAAGAACCTGCAATGCAGGGTTCAAAGCCTGAGAGGTGCCTGGTGTTGCAGGCCAAGATACCCATTTCCCACAGGGGTCTGACTCGTTTTAGGATGCAAGATTGTTTCAGGATTCAAGAACAGGGCTTACAAGCCTTAAGATCCACATTTTCGCCAGCAGTACCCCCATAAGATACCTGCTTTTGGATTAGGGGAAGGGGAGACAAAGCAGGCCCTGTGGCAGTGCACTTCCCATAAGGGGCTAGGGGTGTGTGCAGCTGTAACATTGCATAGAATGGGGAGGGCTCAGTCCTAGGACAGGCAGACTTCTCTGCAGCGTAGCTGCAGGGACCTGGATGCTGGCCATGTAAGCCCAGAAGAGCCTCAGAACGCTTTCTAGGACCTTCACATCTACATTCTCTGGTAGCTTTTCTCTGTGGAGCAGGCCGAAATTATACAACAGGCCACTTAGGCCTTTCCGAAAAGCAATTTAGTATAAGAACTAACATGCCTTAGTATACATGCATGCCGCCATCTCGGAGAAGCCTCCTTTCAGCAGCCTTGCTGGATTCACAGAATTAGGAGCCTGAGCTAAGGACAAAGTAGGAAATAAGATGTTCACAGGCAGCCAGTCACCAAAGGCACTTCAGTGGATCAGAAGTACAGGGTTGAATCCTCTATACCAAAACCACTTTGGTGGTTTGAGTAAAATTCAATCAAAATCTGATCACTTCTCTAAAAGAAATATACTGTGCTTAACATAGAAGGTGAAAGCGTATAGTACGTTTCAATAGACTCCTCAGACATACTGGGAATATGGCCATCTGCCTGATGGAAACTCACTACAGGGTACTGTAAGATTACCTTTCTTTTTTTGCTAGGTCAAGACTCTAGTCATCTGGCATGTTTCTGCCCTGGAGTTTTAAAGCTGATGAGCATTACTGAAGAATGCAGGAACCTTGCAATACTGTACATGCAGAAGGCTTCCCAAATCCAACATCAGTACAGGTTCAGGCAACAGGATCAGAGCACTTTGGGGCCCAGCAACAAAACACGTGGCATTCTATTTAATGAATTAGAGGATTTTAGTTCCAAGAGTTTGAAGGGATAGCAAAGTTCACGACCTTCATTGCCCACAGGTGTCCCTTGCAGTCTTCACCCAGTCATAGTCTGGTCTAACTTATAAAGAGATGCTCGCAAAAACCACAACCTTGCTTTCAAGACCAAAGTTCTCTAAAGGGCCTGCACTTCAGTTCTAGGGGTACCTGCCACATTAAAGGTCATTTGGCTCCCACAGCCGATTGGCTACCACTTTTCCAGATTAACCAGCTCATTTGACCTCTTTAGTGTAAAATCCATGCAGATGTTTATTCTGAACAGACCCCAGGCCCCAATCATTCAACTCTAACAGGTGTCAAGATACCCGATACTGATTGGGCATGAGGATGCTAGCTGCTATCCATTATTCAGGAGAAAAGGTCAAAATTCAGTTTCCTCAATTTTTTCCAATTAAGTCATTACTGTTCCTTTTAACACTTGAGGACAGCCCATTTCCGTTTACTTCACTAAACAAAGGAAAAGCAAGTTAAGATCTTTCCCGTGGAGACTTCAGTTTTGTACAAACTGTCCTTCCTCAAATCCTATTTACCAAGCTCCCCACAGCAGCCTTGGGTACCTATTGTGCCTCTTTATGGTGAGTTGAAGCCTCAAGATTTGTGATTTCTAAACCATTAGAGACTAGGTCTTCACTGCCTGTTAAGAGGTAGCCTGAACTTCCTATATATGGTTATCAGGGTCCTTTTCCTGGAGGGAAAAGGGGACTTCCAGGGGACTTCCGAGAAAAGGAGGTCCTCTGATGATTCCAGAAGTATATCCTATGGAGCCAGTGCACTTCTGAAATGCCTGCCGGAGTTCGTGTCTGCCCCTTCACAATAACACGGGGGAGCAGGTGGGAACAGCTAGAGAAGGCCCGAGGAGAAAATGCTTTGAGATCATTAGGAAGAGGCAACTTTGCCTTAATAGAATCATGAAAGCCTACCATATCTGATCTCTTTGGATGTCCACATTGAACTCCCTGCAGAGCCAGGCATACTCCAGAGCCCCCAAGTCCTGCCAGGGGGAAGAGGCCAACCACACAGGCTGCCTTGTAAGCCATGACCCACTGGAGAAGGGCTGTCTCAGGCTTGTCGACCTGCTTGCTCCTACCCCACACTTAACAGTGCTCATCTAGTCTACAGTGCATTCTTGATCTCCCTCTGGTGGGGCAGCTAGGGCCTTTTGGTTCCTCATCTTAAGGATATTAACCACTACCTCTCCATGTAGAGAGGGCAAGGGAACCAGTCAACAGCTAACAGTTTATTGCAATTAGCTGACCAGCTCCCTTCTGGGTGTAGACCTGACATCCTGCAAGCCCTCAGGGGCAGATCCTGAAGACAAGTTGGCACCGCTACTCTAAGAGGTTGTACTTCTGGTCCTCTGAGCAGAGCATGTAACCTCCTGGGGTGCCACTAGGGCATAGATGTTTGCCTAGACCACCCCTCTTGCTACAAGTAGTACAGGGCATTGCAGTTCCGTCACCTGAGCTGCACCTGTGCTGAAGCTGCAACCTGAGATCCTACATTACCCACCCAGGCTCCAGCAACAGGGCCTGAAGCCCGGTGAGCCAAGGCAGGTCTATACACTCAAGAGGATGGGCTGCAGTTTGTCTTCAGTAGCCGGCATCGTGTCCTTCGCGAGTTCGGACCTCTGAGGTATAGAAGAAAGAAGAGCCAGGGCTGGGAAGTGAAGAGGAAAGCTCTGATAGCCATCAGAGGGAGAGCCCACCACCTTTGCTTTCTGGTTGAGGTCTTCTTCCTGATGCCCAGTGAGCATGCAGGGAATGTCCCTACCTTCCCAGGCCTCCCTCCACTCCATGTCCCATTCTCCTCCGATGATACCTTTTATCAGGTACAGAACATCTATGTCTAACTTTCTGCAGCCCAAATCCAGTAAAGGAGAGCCACTCAGGGTTTTAGGGATTAATCTTAAAACTGTCCAGGAAAACCAATTTGGATATGACTTCGATGAGCAGACTTGTACACATTTTATTAGAAACATTTACATAAGAGACCATCTTAGTGAGGAACTAAGGGGGCAGCTCATAGACTCACTGGTATTAAGAAGTATTTGTGATGTACTAGCATTAATCCCTTACTGGTTTGGGAATTCCTGGATTAGAAAGTGTTCCAAGACCATGAAATCTTGTAAAGCTATAAAAATGAAAGCTTATCTTTCCCAGTAACATGGATGGAACTGAAGATTACTACTAAGTAAAATTTATCTTAGGTTTAGTTTTCAAACAAATCAAATGCCTCATTCTAACAGAAGCGGAACAGTAGCTACATAAACAGGGAAATAGACACCAGTTTTTTTTTTTTTTTTTTTTTTTTTGAGGGAGCAAGGGTTGATTAACAGTTTCCAGTGGGGTATACTGTTCATTTGGGCGATGGCCATGCCAGAAGCGTCGATCTTCCCATTACGTGATGTATCCACTTAATAGGTCTGACTATGCCCCACAGGTAACAATGCTCTAGAAGCACCGGCATCCCGGACAAGACGATGGGGAGCAGTCAAGCTTACGTAGACAAGAATGCTGAATGACGTCAGAAGTGACTAGGGAGGCTTCCGATTTAGCACAAGGAAAAGGAATTCAAGTAGACTGGGTCCCTAAACATGACACCAGGTGATAGACGTATTACAGCAACATCTTCTCTATATAAGATACAGGCTGGGGAGAGCCTAGAAAACCTCCACAACAGTTCTCCAAAACAGACACTAAAAGGCCACATTGAACTTCTCTGCCCTTGTGGTTTCCTACCATGACCACTGGTCGAGATCATCCGAGGATGCAGTTGGCTGTTCTTGGGGCAGCATTTCACCTGGTTTCACTTACAATGCCTTTCCCAAAAGGCGAGGCAGCAACAGTTACCTGGAATGTCTTAATACATAGCGCTCACTCGAGTTGCCTCAGAAGCCTCCACATTCAGCCTGCCTGGATTGGGAAAGCAGTTAGAAACGTGAGCTAAGGATAAGGTTGATGGTGATGCTGGAGCTAAAAATTGCTCCATTTACAGGCAGGTCATTGAAACAATCCTATGCATTCAAAGACTGGGAAAGAATCCCTCTACCCCAAAGTTACTTGTGTTGCTTTAAGATGCCAACTAGCAAACGCAGATTCTACCTTTCTTGAACAGCATGTTGTGAGCAAGAAAGTAAAGAGAAACAGAAGTATGACTGCATTTTGTTGATAAACTCCTCGGTCACCAGGGTCACAGCACCTGCCTAATGGAGATTATGCTATAGAATATTGAAAGTAACAAGAAATGGAGACGTGTTTCCCCTACTGCCACATCAAGATTCTGGATGTCCAAAAGGTACTTCATGGCACTGTCTCACAAGGCTACTGAATGTTACTCGTCACATGAAGTAATGGCTGCCAAATCTGGCATTAGTGTGGAACTAGGCAGCATGACCGTAATACCTTGGCTCCCAGGCCGTTACCGAATGGAATAGCAAATGCCTTTAAGGAATCTGAAGGTTTTACTTGCAAGCTTGACAGACCAGCAGAGTCCTTAGCAGCGCCTATGTGCATCCACAGGTGTCCCTAGTTAGCTCAAGGTAAATTCATGCCTCCTTATAGAGGCGGCCAGAGTAACCTACATCTTAAGAACTGAAACACTTCAGTTCTAGGGACATTTGCCATGGGAGAAGGCATTTACCTTCTCCCATGGCCGACTGCTGCCACATTAGTGGCTGAAGTTAAAGGTCACTTGACTTCCTTAGCACAAGTTTATATAAAGGGTTAGTTTCAGAAGGCTCCAGTACCTAATCATGTAGTCCTCAGTAACAGGTGTCATACAAGAAGGATCAGAACACCCGGTGCCTGTTGGGCACTGGGAAGGCAGTTACCTTCCCGTTTTGCAGAACACAGTACAAAGTTCAGTATTGTCCTCAGTGTTCCAAAAGACAGAATTATGACCGTCTTGTAACACAAGTTTTAGAGGCAACCCAACCCTGCATGCCTCCACACTGAACCCAGGAAGAACTTAATATCTTCCCTATCAGGAACTTCCAAGTTGGCAAAAAACTGTCTTCCATTCCGCTTCCCAATTCCTCTTCCTTCTCCAGCAACCACAGGGGGCCTCCACCCTATCCTTTCTAGGAACTGATGCTTCCCGAGACCTTGGTCTATTTTTCTCTAAAGGGTCATTAGAGACTAGGTTTTCATTGTGTTTTTAAGAAACCGGCTCAAAACTTCCCACAGGCAGTTCTCAAGGTCCTTAAAGGGAAAGGGGGACTTCTGAGGAAAGGAGGGCGTCTTTGAAGATTCCAGAAGTAGATCATATGGAACGAGTGCATCAGAGGCTGGAAGAGGCTTCCATGTCTGTCCCTTGAGGGTCACGGTGAGACAGAGCAAGCGACAACAGCTCGAGAAGGCCCCGAGGAGGGGATGGGCAGAGAAGAGCATTAGGAAGAAAGTGACAGCTTTACCTTTGTAGAATCATGAAAGCCCACCATTCCTGGTCTCCAGAAATCCAACCAGACTTCTGCAGATCCAGGCACGCTCCAGAGCTCCCAAATCCTGGTGGGAAAAGGGGCCACCCACGCAGGCTGCCTTGTAAGCTGTGACCCACCCAGATGAGAAGGGCTGCCTCAAGCTTATCGACCCACTTGCTCCTCCCCCACACTTAAGTGTTCACTTGGTCTAGAGTGCATTCTCGATCTCCCTCTGGTGGGGCAGCTGGGGCCTTTTGGGTCCTCATCAGAAGGCTATTAACCACCTCTCCACGTAGAGGGGACCTAACAGCTCAGTTTGTTGCAATAAGCAGACTGGCTCCTTCCTGACCTCAAGCCCTCAGGGGCAGATGCTGAAGATAGGTTGGCACTACTCTTGAGAGGTAGCACTTCTGGTCCTCCATGGACAGAGCATGCACCTCCTGGTGTGTCACCAGGGCATAGATGTTTTCCTAGAGCACCCCTTTTACTCCAAGTAGCACAGTATTGCTGTTCCATTACCTGAGCTACACCTGTGCTGAAGCTGCAACCTGCGATCCTACATTACCCACCCAGGCTCCAGCAACAGGGCCTGAAGCCCAGTGAGCCAAGGCAGGTCTACACTCAGGAAGACGGGCTGCCGTTTGGGGCTTCAAGTAGCTGGCAGCATGTCCTTCATGAAGTCCAATACTTTTGAGGTGTAGAAGGGAGGAACCAGGGCTGGAAGTGGAAGCTGAAAAGTCTGATAGCCGGCAGAGGAAGAGCGCACCACCTTTGCTTTCAGGGGATGCCTTGACCCCTATGCCCAGTGAGCGCCAAGAATGCCCCTGCCTCCCCAGGCTGCCCTCCTTTTCCATTCTTCTACGATAACTTTTCAGGTAGAGAATGCATACCTGTTTAACTTTCTGCAGCCCAATTCCAATAAAGGAGAGCCTCTCAGGGTTTTAGGAATTCCGTCTTAAAACTGTCCAGCTAAACCAATTTTGGACTTTGATGAGACTTGTACACATTTTCATTAGAAACATTTCATAGAATATCTTAGTGAGGAACTAAGTGGGCCGTTCATAGTTTTTTCACTGAGTACTAAGGAGTATTTATGATGTACCAGCCTAAGTCCCTCACTGGTTTCAGAATGGATTAGAAAGAGTTCCGGAGACCATGAAATCCTGTAAAGCTGTAAAAAGAATGAAATCCTATCTTTCCCAGTAACGTGAACTTAAGACTTAAGTGAGATTTATATTACGTTTTTCAAACGTAAATCAAATGCCTCATTCTAGTGGGAGGTAAACACACATTAACAGGGAAACAGACAACAGGGATTTTGAGGGCCGAGGATTAAGAAGTTACCAGTGGAGTACTCTGTTCACTATTTGGGTGACGAGCACACCACAAGTCTAGATCTCGCCGTTACATGATGTATCCACGTAGCAGGTCTGTGACTACCTCTCAAGTCCGTAAGTTAACCTAGAAGCGCCAGTGTCCTGCACAGGAGGAGGAGCAGGCAAGCTCACGTAGACAGGAATGCTGAAGTCAGAAGTGATTGGGGAGGCTTCTAGTGTAGCACAAGGGAAAGGAATTGAAGTCGACTGGGTCCCTGAGCATGACATCAGGTGATAGACGTAGTAACAAGTAGGATTTTCTCTACATAAGATGCAGGCTTGGGAGCACCTGGAACACCTTCCACAGTAGTTCTCCAAAAACGGACACCAAGGGCCACATTGAGCCTTGGTGTTTTCCCCACCACGACCCACTGGTCAGATATGATCCGTGAAAGCAGTTGGCTGGTCTTGGGGCAGTATTTCACCTGGTTTAACTTACAATCCCTTTCCCAAAAGGAGAAGAAGCCACAGTTACATGGAATGTCTTAGCACATCATGCTCACTTGATGTGTCTCAGAAGCCTCCACATTTAACCTGCCTAGATTAGGAGAGCAGTTAGAAAACCTGAACTAAGGATGAGATTGATAGTGATGCTTGAGCTAGGTATTTATAGGCAGATCATTAAAGGAATCAGACTGGGGAAGAATCCCTCTACCCCAGTTACTTGTGTTGCTTTGAGAAAATTCAAAGTGGCAAACCCAGATTCCACCTTTCTTAAACAGCATACTGTGCTCAAGTATGGTAGTATTTTGTTATAAACTCTTCAGTTACAAGGGTCACAGCACCTGCCTAACATTATTCTATAGCATATTCAAATAAATGGAGCCGTTTCCCCCTATTGCCACATTAAGAATCTGAATGTCCCAAACGTACTTCATGGCAAACTGTCTCACAAGAGAGTGAACACCACCAGAGTCATGTGAAGTAGTGTTTGCCAGATTTGGCGTTAGTGTAGAACTAAGTAGCACGATCAGGACACTTTGGCTCCCAGGCTGATGCTGAATGGAACAGCGAATGCCTTCATTAAGCAATCTGAAAGTTTTAGTTGCAAGCTTGAGGGACCAGCAGAGTCCATAGCAGCCCCCTGTGCACCTGCAGGTGTCCCTTGTAAGCTCAATGCAAATTCATAGTTAAATGACTTCTTACAGAAGAGGCCACAGTAACCTACGTCGTAAGAACGGAAATACTCTTCTCAATTCTAGGGGCATTTGCCAGGGGAGAAGGCATTTACATTTTATGGCTGATTGCTACCACATTGGTGGTTAAAGTCACTTGACTTCCTTAGCACAAGTTTACATAAAGGTTTAGTTTCAGAAGGCTCCAGTACCTAATCATGTATGACACCTGTTATTGAAGACTACAAGATAAAGATCAGAACACCTGGTGCCTGCTGGGCACCGAGAAGGCGGTTACCATCCCGTTTTGCAGGAGTACAAAGTTCAGTATTGTGCCAAGTGTTCCAAAAGAGAATCATAACTCATTTTCTTGTTAACACATTAGTTTTAGAGGCAACCCAACCCTGCATGCTTCCACACTGAACCCAGGAAGAACTTTAGAGAAGATCTTCCCTATCAGGATCTTCCAAGTCGGCAAAAAGCTGTCCTCCCTTCCACTTCCCAATTCCTCTTCCTTCTCCAGCAACCACGGGGGCCCCCACCCTATCCTTTCTAGGAATCGAGGCTTCCCGAGACCTTGGTCTGTCTCTCTAAAAGGTCATTAGAGACTAGGTTTTCATTGTTTTTAAGAAACTGGCTCAAAACTTCCCACAGGCAGTTCAAGATCCTTTTCTTAAAGGGAAAGGGGGACTTCTGAGGAAAGGAGGGCGTCTTTGAAGATTCCAGAAGTAGATCATATGAAACGAGTGCATCAGAGGCTGGAAGAGGCTTCCATGTCTGTCCCTTGAGGGTCACGATGAGACAAAGCAAGCGACAACAGCTTGAGAAGGCCCCGAGGAGGGGATGGGCAGAGAAGAGCATTAGGAAGAAAGTGACAGCTTTACCTTTGTAGAATCATGAAAGCCCACCGTTCCTGGTCTCCAGAAATCCAACCAGACTCCTGCAGATCCAGGCACGCTCCAGAGCTCCCAAATCCTGGTGGGAAAAGGGGCCACCCACGCAGGCTGCCTTGTAAGCTGTGACCCACCCAGATGAGAAGGGCTGCCTCAAGCTTATCGACCCGCTTGCCCCTCCTCCACACTTAATAGGAACAGTGCTCACTTGGACTACAGTGCATTCTTCATCTCCCTCTGGTGGGACAGCCGGGGCCTTTTGGGTCCTCATCAGGTGGCTATTAACCACCTCTCCACGTAGAGGGAACTTGACAACAGCTCAGTTTGTTACAATAAGCAGACTGGCTCCTTCCTGGGTATAGTCCTGACCTCCCACAAGCCCTCAGGGGCAGATCCTGAAGATAGGTTGGCACCACTACTCGAGAGGTGGCACTTCTGGTCCTCCATGGACAGAGCATGCACCTCCTGGTGTGTCACCAGGGCATAGATGTTTGCCTAGACCACCCCTCTTACTCCAAGTAGCACAGTGTTGCTATTCTATTATCTGAGCTACACCTGTGCTGAAGCTGCAACCTGCGATCCTACATTACCCACCCAGGCTCCAGCAACAGGGCCTGAAGCCTCGTGACCCCAGTCAGGTCTATACACTCAAAAGATGACAAGCTGCCGTTTGGGGCTTCAGTAGCTGGCAGCATGTCCTTCATGAATTCCAGTACCTTTGAGGTGTAGAAGGGAGAGGAACCAGGGCTAGAAGTGGAAGCTGCGAAGTCTGATAGCCGGCAGAAGATTGCACCACCTTTGCTTTCAGGGAGATGCCTTGACCCCGATGCCCAGTGAGCACCAAAAACGCCCCTGCCTCCCCAGGCTGCCCCCCTTTTCCATTCTCCCACGATAACTTTTCAGGTAGAGAACACACCTGTGTTTAACTTTCTGTAGCCCAATTCCAATAAAGGAGAGCCTCTCAGGGTTTTAGGGATTCCATCTTAAAACTGTGTCCAGGTAAACCAATTTTGGACTTTACTTTGATGAGACTTGTACATTTTAATTGGAAACATTTCATAGAACATCTTAGTGAGGAACTAAGTGGGCCATTCATAGTTTTAAGTTTCACTGAGTACTAAGGAGTATTTATGATGTAAGTCCGTCATTGGTTCGAGAATGTTGGGATTAGAAAGTTTCAAAGACCATGAAATCCTGTAAAGCTGTAAAAAAATGAAATCTTATCTTTCCCAGTAACGTGAACTTAAGACTTATCTTAAGTGACATTTATATTACGTTTTTCAAATGTAAATCAAATGCCTCATTCTAGTGGGAGGTAAACAGACACATCAACAGGGAAACAGACAACAGGGATTTTGAGGGCCGAGGATTAAGAAGTTACCAATGGAGTACTCTGTTCACTATTTGGGTGACGAGCACACCACAAGTCTAGACCTGTTACATGATGTATCCACGTAGCAGGTCTGTGACTGCCTCTCAAGTCCACAAGTTAACCTAGAAGCGCCAGTGTCCTGCACAGGAGGAGGAGCAGGCAAGCTCACGTAGACAGGAATGCTGAAGTCAGAAGTGATTGGGGAGGCTTCTAGTGTAGCACAAGGGAAAGGAATCGAAGTCGACTGGGTCCCTGAGCATGACATCAGGTGATAGACGTAGTAACAAGTAGGATTTTCTCTACATAAGATGCAGGGTTGGGAGCACCTGGAGAACCTTCCACAACAGTTCTCCAAAAACAAACACCAAGGACCACATTGAGCCTTGATGTTTTCCCCACCATGACCACTGGTCAGATGTGATCAGTGAAAGCAGTTGGCTGGTCTTGGGGCAGTATTTCACCTGGTTTAACTTACAATCCCTTTCCCAAAAGGAGAGGAAGCCAGTTATATGGAATGTCTTAACACATCATGCTCATTCGAGGTGTCTCAGAAGCCTCCACATTCGACCTGCCTGGATTAGGAGAGCAGTTAGAAAACCTGAACTAAGGATGAGATTGATAGTGATGCTTACAGGCAGGTCATTAAAGGAATCAGATTAAGTCAAATACTGGGGAAGAATCCCTCTACCCCAAAGTTACTTGTGTTGCTTTGAGAAAATTCAAAGTGGCAAACCCAGATTCCACCTTGAGGAGTATACCGTGCTAAAAAAAGTATGGTCGCATTTTATCAATTCCTCAGAGTTACAGGGGTCACAGCACCTAACAGATGCTATAGAGTATTCGAAGTAACGAGAAACGAAAATGTGTTTCCCCCTACCTCCACGTCAAGAATCTGAATGTCCAAAACGTACTTCATGACATACCGTCTCACAGGGGAGTGAACTTTACCAGAGTCATATGAAGTGTTCCTCAGATCTGGCTTTAGTGTACAATTAGGCAGCACTAATATCCAGGCCGATACTGAATGGAATAGCAAATGCCTTCGTTAAGGAATCTGGAGGTTTTAGTTGCAAGCTTGAGGGACCAGCAGAGTCCTTAGCAGCCCCCGTGCATCCCTTGTAAGCTCAGTGAAAACTCGTAAATGCCTCCTTACAGAGGCGGCTACACTGTACCCTACATCTTAAATGCTCTTCTCAGTTCTAGGGGCATCTGCCATGGGATAAGACATTGACCTTTTATGGCTGATTGCTGCCACATTTGTGGCTAAAGGTCACTTGACTTCCTTAGCACAAGTTTATGTGAAGGTTTAGTTTCAGAAAGCTTCAGTAGCTAATCATGTATGACACCTGTTATCGAGGACAAGATAAGGATCAGAACACCTGGTGCCCGTTTTGCACTGGTATGGCAGTTACCATCCCGTTTTACGGAAGTATAAAGTTCACTATTGTCTCGAGTGTTCCAAATGAAGACAGAATCGTAACTCATTTTCTTGTAACCCAGTAGTTAGAGGAAACCTAACCCTGCATGCTTCTGCACTCAAGTGAACTATATACGAGATCTTTTGTTAGGAAATTCCAGCTCTGCAAAAAACCTCTCTCCATTCTGCTTCCCAAATCCTGTTCCTTCTCCAGCAACCTTGAGGCCCCCACCCCATCCCTTTCACCGACTGAGGCTTCCCGAGACCTTGGTCTGCCTCTCTCTAAAGGGCGATTAGAGACTAGATTTTCATTGCCCTAAGAAGTTGGCCCAAATTTCCCATAGGCAGTCCTCAAGGTCTTTTCCTAAAGGGAAAGGGGAGCTTCTGAAGAAAAGAGGGCACCTTTGAAGATTTCAGAAGTAGCTCATATGGAGTCCATGAATTTCTGAGAGGCTAGCAAGTAGCTCATATGGAGTCCATGAATTTCTGAGAGGCTAGCAAGAGGATTCCATGTCTGTCCCTCGAGAGTCACGGTGAGACATGGGAGCAGATGAGAAAAGCTAGAGAAGGCCCAGAGGAAGAGATAGGCAGGAGAGTATTAGGAAGAAAAAGGCTTTTTTAAGAAAGTTAGAAAGAGGCTTTGCCTTAATAGAGAACCACAAAAGCCCACCATTCCCGATCTCCCTGGACTACTACCCAACTTCTTCAGAGCCAGGCACGCTCCAGAGCTCCCACACCCTGACGGGGGAAAGAAAGAAAAAAAAAAAAAAAAAAAAAAAGCAACCACCCACGCACGTTGCTTTGCAAGCTGTGACCCACCCGACCGAGGTGGGCTGCCTCACGCTTCTTATCAACCCGTTTGCTCCTCCTCCACACTTAATGGGAACAGTGCTCACCTGGCCTAAAGTGCATTCTTGATCTCCCGTTGGTGGGGCAGCTGGGGCCTTTTAGGTCCTCAGAAGGATATTGACAACCACGTAGATCACGTGGATCACGTGGAGAGGAAAGTGAGGAAACTGGTCAACAGCTTAGCAGCTTATTTCAATAAGCAAATCATTCATTTGGGAAATGTGTTCCCTTACAGATTTTTTTTTTTTAAAAGTGGTTCATTCTTTTCATGTTGGATAGGGGTTGACAGGACAAACAAAATCACCTTATTTCAAGGGAAAACTTCATATGTGGGATTGGTATATGAGCATGGGCTAAATTGACTGCATTTGATGGTATTATGTGGTCACATTCCAGTAAGTTCTCAGGAGCTTTGGTAAGATATCTATTGTTATTTGGAAATTACCTTTAAATATGCAACACCTCTTCAAAATTATTAACAGTTTCCACACCTTTCAATTCAAGTTGTCTTTACCTTGTTAGTCAAGGTAATGTACCCATGAAATTTATATGTTATAAATTCTGTTGAGTAGACAGCTGGATATGTTAGTGGCACTCCTTATTCAATAGGTTAACGTGGATTTTATTTTTAAATTATTCTCATTGAGGTGTTAAAATTAATCTACTTTTTCTTTTTTAATAGATAACAACCATCATGTAATATCAGCCAGGTGACAATGAACATTCCAAATAGCTTTGTTTCTCTGTATGCTTTTGCTATTCCATGGGAGTTAATTAACCAGGGAATAGTCCAACTGGAAAATCACTATGATCACTGAGCTCCACATAAACATAAATTTAATCACCTTGGAATTTGTTCCTCTATCTGAGATCCAAGGAGGGGCTCCCACTGACAACCCAGAAGTTGAAGGGATTCATATGATTGTTATGTAGAAGGGAGATAAATGATCTTGCCAATTTTGCTCATTTCTGGCCCCTGCATTACTTGCATCTTTCTTTACCTGAATATCACATTTCACAGGACAGGTTCTGACAGTACCTTTCTAGGCAACAAAGCGTGGTATTGCCAGTCATTGGGAGACTTGCAAGACACAGCTCAGGACTCAGATTATATACCTGCTGAGAGAGCCGTCTGCATCACCTTTGCTGTGCTGCCCACCTGTGATGGCTGGCAGACAGGCACCTGCATCACCTTTGCTGTGCTGCCCACCTGTGATGGCTGGCAGACAGGCACCTGCAGGTCTGTTGGGGTCAGCTCAGTCGTTGTATCTGTTATTTAATAGACAGTTGCTAGTCCTTATTAGCCCATCATTAAACTTGGAACACCAGATCTACAGTATTCTAAGACTGGGAATGGCAAAGGCCCTGGCATTTCTAGGGCATGTCCAATATATGTTTAAGAATATAGAGTGCAGAGAATAGGATTATAACAAACTTCGAAGACATGTTGCTTCCTGCTCTTACAAGCCATATCCAATAGGAGTGGATGAGCACTTGCTACGTAGGAGTCTCTGTTCGTCTGCAGTACAGGACTCTTAAAATTGTAAGGACATTTTCTCAATATGTGTCTTGAATCCTGATCATAATAAGACAAAACACTGATGAACAAAATTTAAAAAGACACAAACAAATGAAAAGACATCATGGTTATGGATCTCACAAATTCATATCATTAAAATGACTATCCTACCCAAAGCAACCTATAGATTCAATATAATCTTATCAAAATATTCATGTCAGTTTTCACAGAAATAGAAAAAAACAGTAAAATTTATATGAAACCAAAAGGGAGTCCAAATAGCCAAGGCATTCTCAGCAAACAACAAAAAACAAACAAACAAACAAAAACAATGCTGGAGGCATCACACTACCTGACTTCAAGATATATTACAAGGCTAGGCTAACTAAAACAGCATGGTATTGTATAAAAACAAAGAACCATAGAACAGAATGGAAAACCCAGAAATAAATCCATGTATTTAGAGCCAACTAAATTTTGACAAAGATGCCAAGAAAATACACTGGGGAAAGGAGATCCCTGTTAAATAAAACAAAAACAGATAAATGGGACTATATTAAACTACAACGCTCCTGCATAGCAAAAGAAAAAAATCAACAGGGTGAAAAGACAATCTTTTGAATAGGAGAAAATATTTTTAAACTATTCATCTGACAACCAATATCCAGAATATGCAAGGAATTCAACAGAAAAAAAAAAAAGAAAGAAAGAATCCCACTAAAAAAACAAGTGGGCAAAGGACATGAATAGATATTTCTCAAAACAGATAAACATGGCCACAGTTCTGTGAAAAAATGTTCAACATCGTTAATCATCAGGAAGCTGCAAATCAAAACCACAATGGGATATCATCTTACCCCGGTTAGAATGGCTATTAAAGGCAGAACATAGTGGTGTATACCTATAGTCCCAGCTACTTGGGAAGTAAGACTGGAGACTTACTGCCTTTGCCCAGAAGTTTAAGGACAACTTTAGCGACACTGTGAGACCCAATCTCGAAAGAGAATACAGACAAAACAAAAATGAAAACAACCTAAATCATGGCCAGCACAGTGGCTCACACCTGTGTAATCCTAGCATTTTGGGAGGCCGAGGCAAGTGGATCATTTGAGATCAGGATTTCTTGATCAGCTTGGCCAACATGGTGAAACGCTGTCTCTACTAAAAATACAAAAATTAGCCAGGCATGGTGGCACGTGCCTGTAATCCTAGCTATTCAGGAGGCTGAGGCAGGAGAATCACTCGAACCCGGGAGGCAGAGGTTGCAGTGAACTGAGATTATGCCGGTGTACTCTAGCCTGGTTCACAGAGTGAGAGCCTCAGGGAAAAAAAGAAAACAAAAATGCTTGTGAGACATGGAAAAGAGAGCTCTTATACACTATTGATGGGCATTTGTACAGTTTGTATGGAAAACAATATAGAGGTTTCTCAAAAAATTAAAAATAGAAATACTGTGCAATCTAGTAATCTCATTACTGGATATTTATCCAAAAGAAAAAGAAATCAGTATATCAAAGGGATACCTGCACCCTCATGTTTATGGCAGCACTATTCACAATAGCAAAGATATGGAATCAACTTAAGTGTCCATTAGTGGATGAATGGATAAGGAAAAATCTGTATATGTAGTCAGTGGAATACTATTTGGCTATTATAATTTTATAATATATTTATTACAAAAATAATAAAATCATGTCATTTCAGCACCATGGAGGAAACTGGAGGACATTATGTTAAATGAAATAAGCCAGGCACAGAAAAACAAATATCACACGTTCTCACTCAGATGTGGGAGCTAAAAAGTTGATTTTATGGAGGTAGACAGTAGAATGATAGATAGCAGATGCTGAGAAGGGTGTGTGTGTGAGGTGTGGGGATAAGGAGAGCTTGGCCATTGGTTAGAAGGAATAAGTCATGATGTCCAATAGCAGAGTAGAGTGAGTACAGTTAAAAACAAATGTCCTGTACATTTCAAAATAGGCAGAAGTAAGAACTGAAAATGTTACAAACACATAGAAATGAAAATGCCCGAGGTGATGGATGACCTCAGTGCCCTGAGTGGGTCATTACACATTCTATACATGTAAAATGTCTCATGTACACACTTGTGTAAGTATGTACAAATATTAGTATCAATAAAAATTACTTTTTGATTAAAAAACTAACCATAAAAAAATAGAATGTGGCCATGGAGAGGGATCCGTTGCTGCTTTCAGGCAGCTTTAGGAGGGGGTGAAGTAAAACTGTGAAGTGCGTCTAATGTCAGAATGACTACACAAACTCACATTCTCACAGGAGTGAATGATGCCTGTGCAATGAATGTTTCGGTTTGAGAATTCATTCGCAAAATATGACCCCAAAATGGTGGACTGAAATAACACCCATTTTTAATCTCACTGAGTCCCTGGGTCCTGATTCCAGGCACAGAGTGGCCCACCCGCAGTGTGATCCTAGGAAATCACACAGTTAAACACAGATGTCTGTGGAATTTGTTCATTACTGGAAGCTTTAGGAAGAATTCCAAATTATCCATTTTGTTCTGGACAATGCTTCTTACCTAGTACTGCTTTGACTCCTTGATCCCTTTCTGAGTCCAGGCTAGATAGAGGAATGAAGGCAATAAATGCATACAAAAAGCCAGACAAACCAAGCAAGACCAAAGACAGGGACAAAGTGGCAGTGGCCACTGGGATTGGCTAATTAGCACAAACACCGAAAAAGATCACGCACCGGTCCCCTTCCTGGCAGGCCAGCATGTCTCTTCAGAACCACAGGCACTTTGCCGGTTGGCTCACGTATTTGTTTATTGACTTAACACGTTTTCTTCAACACTGCAGCCTAAGGGGCGGTTTATCCGGTAGCGTGGATTTCAAAATGGACAATGTATAAAGTTCAGGATGACTCTCATGACACAGAGTCTACGTGTTGGTGCTCCATTGTCAGTGCTCCTGGCCAGGACACCACTAGAGACCCAGGAGGGAAAGGACAGCTGCAGCTTATCAGACATGAAGCCAAGCCCAGGGTGTATGAAATAAAGTCATAGGGCCAAAGCGTCTGTGGTTCTGTGATGGAACACAAGTCTGGTCACTGAGTGCGGAGTCCAGTGAACAAGAGTGAGGCCTGGAAGAAAGAAAAGTGACTTTATTTCAGAATTTAGCTGAGGGGAAGTAATACGGGCTCCTGCCTTGAAGGGGCTACTTCACCTTTTTGGGGGGTTGGCATGAACAGAATGCAGGGGAGAGGGAGAGGTGCTGCAGGGTCTGTGTAACTTGCTTTGGGTGTTTCATCTATCGAGTGGTCTGGCTGGCACCATCGCTGGCAGAGACAGGCTGTAAATTGAGGTGATCTGATGGGAGAGAGTTCCAGAGGCACTTAGTTTGTTTCAGGCTTCAGTCTCAGGACTTCTAGGTAAGCGTGTAGTTAGGTAATCTTTTCATGTAGGGAATATCCAGTGGAGAGAAGCTAAAGGTTGTAAGTGCATTCCTAAGTAGCTAAGTAAGAGGTAAACACAGGAAAAAAAAAGGTAAAGGACTTTATAGGAAAATGGGGTGCTCAGTTTCAGTTCTACCCTTCATTTCCAGGGAAGTGGCTCCTACGGTGAGAAGAGAGTTGGGGGATTATAAATTCTCAGATTCCAAAGAGTACAGGCTTTGTGAAACTGCTGCCTGGGTGTAAGTTTAGGGGCTGAGAGCTGGGATCAGTTGACCCTATTGATTTGGGCCCCTTTCAATATCTTCTCTTGAGAAGGCAGCCACAGTCCCTTAGCACACATGGAAGGGGTATGACTATACCCATTTGACACCTAACCAAGTCCCTGGTTCAGATTTCAGATTTCAGGTCATGGCCAGGCTTAATGAGTTTCTGCCCAAGGTCTCAGAGTATGTGTGCTGAGATGTGTTTCTTCCTGGAGGCCCAAGGGAATGTTGGGCCTCAGCCCCTTACTGCAATGCAGCTTCCCTCTTCAGGGCCTCTGGGAGATCATGAGCTCCAGCTGTCCAGTCTCTCTTACTCTGCTCTTTCTGCCTCTTGGCTTCTCTCTGGGAAACTTGTGATTCTGTGGAGCCCAGCCAGATAAGCCAAAGTAATCTGTCTCCCCATCCTGGGGCCACCCCTCTCACCATCCAGAGGAACATGGCTACCTATAGCATCAGACAAACAGGGCTGAAAGATAAGCTGGTAGAGAGGAGGGGAGAGAGACTGGGGGAGTTTTCCTCTTGGATCAGCTCAGGACAGCCCAAGTGTACCCTTGGTAACTATAAACCAGGGTCATCCAGCATGCAAAATATTCACTCCATTCCAAAGTCCCCAAAGAAACATCCCACAACAGAGCATCAGCTAGAGCCCAAATGGATTTTAACGCTGGTAGACTTCCCAGCCGCAACATCAGTATCACCACCTGGGCCAAGGTCTGGAAGCTCATCAGCTCATTCAGATGACAGGTGAGGAGTAATTCAGGGAATGCTCCCAGTACGGTCCCCAACCCCCACAACTTCTCTCTCTCCTCTCCCTCTCTCTCTCTCTCTCTCTCTCTCT